>APFE031600441.1:50859-66977 GCA_000404065.3 Pinus taeda | reverse complement strand
CAGAAGTGCAACATCAGTAGCAGATATCAAACGCAAACATTAATAAACCTTGATACATCCATTCATCAAAACCACCTCTGAGGGCGCAAAAGTGCATGTTCTGAGGACGAGTTTTTGAAAAATCTCCGGACCCTTCTCTAAATGCCTGAGAAGGGTTTAAATACCGCTAACTAATTAACTTGATTACATAAATTTGGGATCCGGTTTTCAAATGACCGTCCCTCTGATAAAGCAAATTATTTCTAAAATTAAATCTAACTTTGAACTATTTCTGTATTTGCTCCTCAGTGCTGTAAGTGTGCAGCATTTGTCTGAGAAGAGTCGGTTGGTTGCCTTTCCCTTTTTGTGTGTGCTATAAAAATAGAAGTAACAAGGGTCGACACCACTTTTTGATAAACTATCAGATATTTTAGAGAATCTCCCGCTGACTGAGTGTATACTTGGTAATAACCCAAATTTTCCTCAAACTGGATCTGCTTTTGCTATTTTGGTTTTCTGTCTTCGCGAATGACTTGATGAGTCAGAAGACTTTACTTTCCGAGCAATTCTCTAGATTGGAAACTGCCTTCATTCTTCATTCCGGGCTTTTCTGTCGTGTAAGCTTCAGGTATCTTTGTAATCATGCTGCTTTTGTGTGCCTTTGATTCTGAGCTTCAGATGGCTTATCGATCATTAGCATCTGCTGAGTGATACTCTGGGATCTGTAGTCCTATCGTATGTGGTTCCTGCTTCTGAAGAGGTCTCTTCTGTGTTCTCGGAGCATCGGCGCTTTCCTCTTTTCCTTAGATGTTTCCTGCAAAAAAAATTACTCCATTTTATCTCCTGTTTTATAGTTTGCGTAAAGGAAAAGAGTGAATGAAAATAAAGATTGATATGAAAGCTTCAGATCTTGCGTGTGTATAATCATGAAATTCAAAGTGAACTGACTCTTCGAAAAACGAAAAGTAGCCATTCGTACAATCATTAATTTCTTTTTACGGGCGCGCACTTAATTCTGATTAATGGACAGCTTTCCTTGAATGTTGTGCTGAGCAAGATTCGCGCTTATCGCAGATCGCAGATTTGTATTATAGTATTGTGGTATCGCAATATCGGATGATCGCAGATTGTGGATCAGAGATCGCAAATCGCAAATTGCAAATCGAAAATCGCGGATATTAGTCATTGCGTCTTACTCTATGCGGCTGCTGCGATATGCGACATCGCACATCGGCCGTCGGGGATTTCTTAAGCTTCTCCTTTTAAGAGCGCTTATGGTAAATGCGATGCGATGAATTTAGCATCGCTTCTTCGTGGTTTGATATGCTCACAAAAGAAGTGTTTCCTTTGCTTTGCTGCGATAAGATTCTAAGGAAAAAAGAAAAATATTCATGGGGATTTTGTTTGAATTTTTTACTAAGGGTCCCCCATTTGGTTGGTGTTGTTGCTAATACCAAACAAAAGAGGGGGGGTTGTTGGTGACCACAACAATGGCGATTCACTGGGAACAACCAGTTATCTCTGACTTTCTATTGAATTTCAACTTCCGAAATAGAAAAATTTTCGTTAGCCTAAACTTTGTTATGGACATATAGAGTATATTTGTCTTATCCTATCAATGATACTTTATTTCAACCTTTCTGTATTCCATTTGTTTGCTTCCTATGGTTTAGCCCTTGTATTTACACCAGCCATTACTTGGTCCTTTTTAAAGATAAAATGAGGTCATCTTTGCTATGTTGGTCATCTAAAATATGCTCATTTACCGTAGGTAGAGCCTCTGCTGCCAGCAGGCGTCCATAGCCTCGACAGGGTTACCTGTTACCCAACAATGATCCTTTATTCTGCTTAAAGCTATCTACAACTTTTTCAGAGAGAAAACCATTTTTATACTTTTTCCTTTTTTATTCTCCAAAGAATAATGTCTTGGTTTTGTGGCCAATTTATGACATAATCATTCACTTGATTTACACTTTTGCTGAACAAGCTGGCTCGTGATGAGACCCCTTGTCTTTTGATTGTAACAATCTTAAGTCGTTGCCCTGTTTTGGTGGACAGTATTGGCAAGGTCAGCAAGTTATAATATCTGTGATCATGATAAGCCGGCTCGTGATGAGACCTCTTATTCTTTGAGATACATATTGCTTTTCCTCGGATACTTCTCTGAATGCTGCGATTTCCTTTAGCAGGGAGGAACCCATTGTTTTTCCTTAAGAAAGTTCTGGACGATAATAATAGAGTTCGAAAAATAGCAGTTTTACAGAGAATACTCATTTTATAATTGATACCTTTCATTGTGTTGATATCAAACAAGTTTTTTGCCAAAGGTTGCTTTCATAAAATTTTTGAAGGCAGAACTAGTATCATATCTAGGGTAAAGTTGGACTCTATTCGTCAATAATAAAGATCAGATTTTCGAAAATTTTTACTGTTTGTACAAGTGAAAAATCAAAATCTAACAGAGGATATGGTGTCCATTTAACGCGAATTCCTGTAGTAATCATCTACAATTGGTTTTATTTCTAAGAAAGAAGAACAAAAAGCTATCCTACAAAAATTTAGAAGAGTTATCTTGTATGGAAAGTATATTTTTAGGATTTGTCCGTTAACAGGCAAAGAATCCTTTCTACCTGCTAAATCCTGCAACACAAACGTTGACGGGCCTATGACTTCTACAATCTGAAAAGGGCCAAGCCACATTTTATGGAATTTTGTATGTTTGCCTTTCTCTTCATGAGCCTTATCCCATTTCAAAACTAGATCTCCCATCTGAAAGTTTTTTCTAGTCATTATGATTGAGTCAAAAGAGGATTTTATTAGCACTTGGTGATGAGCATGGGTTATCTTAGCTTTCTCTCGTTGCTCTTCCAATTTAATTATTCCCATCTGCCTTAGTTGTAAGGAGGAAGTAGATACCTCATCGATGTACTGTACTAAAGACAAGGAGGGAATCATTAAATGAGTTGGAAGAACCACTTCCTTCCCATAAAATAAGTTAAAGGGAGAAGTGTTGATTGAAGCCTTCTTGGTTATTCTATCTGCCCATAAAGCGTTTACCAAGGTTTTGTGCCAATTCTTCTGGCTCTGGTCAACTGTCCTTTTAATAATCCTGATTAGGTTTTTATTTGTTGACTCAGCCAATCCGTTTCCTTGCGGATAGTAGTTGGACGAATATCTTAGTTTAAACCCTCTTTTAAGTGCGAAATCAGTCATTGCATTTCCAGAAAAGTAGGAAGCATTATCAAAAATTAAAGTTGATGGCAATCCAAATCTAGTGATTGTAAATTGATCAATGAATTCAATGATGTTTTCAGAATTAGCTGTCTTGAGAGGTACCGCTTCTACCCATTTAGTAAAATAATCAGTTGCCATGAGGATATACCTATGCTGCTTAGAAGATTGAGGAACGATCTCACCTATTATGTCCAAGCCCCATTGACTGAATGGTTGCTCAATGTTTACCAACTGTAGTGGCATGGACGGTTTCTTTTGTCTCCCTGCAGTATTTTGGCAGATTTGGCATTTCCTCACGTAACTGTGTGAGTCTTTGAACAGTGTGGGCCAATAATACCCTGCTCGTAAGATCTTGTGTGCGGTGGCATCTCCAGCATAGTGTCTGCCTGTAGGTCCATCATGGAGTTCCTGCAAAACCTTTTCGGCTTCAGTTTTCTCGAGACACCTAAGAAGCACAGAATCATAATTTCTTTTAAACAGAACATCATCTATGAGCTATATTGTTTAGCCTTTAATCCCAGGGCTCTTCTCTTGGTGTGATCCAGGTGAGCTAGAGCATACCCGTTTTTGAGATAATAAATGGTGTCAGTGTATAAAGATTCTATATCGTTTAGGCTTACCTCATACGTTTGTACTTCCTCAGACGATCTTTCAGGAATATGCGATGCTCCAGCCAACATTTTGCAGAAGCCTTGGCCTCTCACAATGCTTGCTGGTTTGATTTCAAGGTCGTATTCTTGTAAAGCAGTGATCCAATTCACTCTTTTTTCACCCACATCTTTCTGTATTAAAAGATTTCTTACCGCTGGAAATGATACTATGACTTTGGTATGGGTTTTAAGTAAGAAAGGTCTGAAATACTTGATCGCTTTGAAAACGACGTGTGCCTGTTTCTGTAAGTCTAAATAATTGAGTTCAGCCCCTTGTAAATTAGAGCTAAAGAATGCGATTGGAGCTTCCGCTTTCTCTTGGTTCGCTTGAGTTAGAATCACGACATATGATTTTTCTGAGGCAAATGTGTATAAGATAAAAGATTCTGAAAAATTCGGGGTTGCTAAAGACGGAGCATTAATGATAGCCTGTTTGATCAGATTGAATGCTTCATGTTCGTCTAGACCCCATTTGAAATTTGAATTCTTTTTGATCATGGTTTGCAAAGGAGAAACAATTCTGAAAAAATCCGGGACAAATCTTTTCACAAAATTGATTTGACCAAGAAAAGATTGCATGGCCTTTTTATTATGAGGCAGGGATATTTCGGAAATCTCTTTGATTCTATCAGGTTCAATGTGAAAACCAGATTTTGATACTATGAATCCTAGAAGTTTCCCTTCACTTAATGCGAAAAAATATTTCTTTGGGTTAAGTGAAATCACATACCTTAAAAATCGTTGAAAGATCTGTTTCAAAGTCTCCGAGATGGTCGCCTCGCTTCTTTGAGTATACTGTTATATCATCCAAATAAATCACTACGGATTTATTGACTAAACCTTTGAATGCGATGTCCATAGCTCTTTGAAACGTAGCGCCGACGTTGATTAAACCAAATGGCATATTCCGATATGCATATGTGCCCCATTTGGTTCGGAATGTGGTTTTTAGCTGATCATCGGGATGTACCAGCACTTGGTTGTATCCTGAAAACCCATCCAGAAAAGACATTAATTCTGAACCTGCTATTGCCTGTAATATCTGCTCCATAGGAGGGAGGGGAAAATTATCTTTTAAACAGGCTTTGTTGAGATTCCGAAAATCGATGCAGATTCTAATATCTCCGCTTTTCTTTCTAACGGGTACCATATTGGAGACCCACTTGATATGTCTGACGGGGAAAATTATTCTGGCCTTTAACAACTTATTTAGCTCAGTCTTTATTTGGTTTTCTAGATTGGGGTGGATTTTCTGAGTTTCTGCTGGACAGGTTTTTCATTGTCGATCATAGGGATAGTATGTTGGATAATGGAAGTGTCGTATGTCTTCAACTCGTCGTAATTCCAGGTAAAAACATTTTTGTATTGTCTCAAGAGACAAATGTATGCTAGTTTTTCTTCAGGAGTTAGGCCGTGGCCTAGATTAACGTTTTGTGGTTTATCATCGGTTCCCAGGTTTACTGATTCATAGTTTAGAGTTGAACTGCAGAGCTTAGAATTAGTAGACCTTTTAAACCGACTTTTTAGATCGTATAAGTCTTCTAACTTAACCACAGATTTAGGTATAGCATTATCAGTGCTAGTTTGTTGTATTTGTTGATCGTGTTGGTCCTCGTCAATTATTTGATTGGAGTAGGATCCTTCTGAGGTGAGGAAATTTACAATATCAGGATCGTCATTGAATACTCTCCAGTTTATAATGTTGTCAGGGATGGACGGTTTAAAGATTAATTCTATCGAGAATCTATCTGGACTAAAATCTTCGGAGGGAATGAGTCTAGAGGCTACGTTGGCTAAAAAGTCTGCGCTCGCGTTTTGAATTCTCGGGATTGAGAAAATATTGAATGCTATGAAATGCTCAGTCAGATCCTGTACTAGAGATTGATAGTGTTTCAAATGACTTGATAGGCAATGTATGGTGTTACGTACCTATTTGACCACAATCTCAGAGTCTCCAAAGACTTGAAGGTACTTGACGTTCAACCCGATTGCTTTGTATAGGCCTTGCACCAAGGCCTCATATTCTGCTGTATTGTTCGTGCAATCAAATTCAAGTTTGCATGTAAGCATTGTCTTGTTTCCTTCTGGACTAATCAGAACACATCCTGCTCCTGCTCCTTCGTTAGATTTAGAGCCATCAAAATATAATTTCCAAAACAAAGATGTATTTACAGGTTCTTCTACAAAATTAACGCACTTTGAATTATCAGTTTGGGAAAAGTTTTCTACTTGGGATACAACTAAATTTTCTAAGTAAGGTGATGTATGAGCATTGAAATTGCCGAGGAAAGAATCTGTTGAGTAATTGCCTATGATGCTACTGTTATATGCTATCACTTCATTCTCTCCCTCCAATTCTATTACTATGTATTTCTGGTGTAATTCTCATTCAACCTTTATTTGGTTTGGTTTACCATTATATGGTAACCACATGTGAGACCAGTCGGTTGAGAAGTATCCACGGAGTTTTTCGAACCAATCCCTGCTGAGAATTAGACCGTAGAATTCAGGGATATCAGCCACTAAAATGTCGATAACTTGACAAACCTTGGGGTTAGACGACAATCTTATGGTGACTTGATTAAGTTCACCAATCACTTCGACATGAGACCGATCAAGCTGAACTACGCATACCGCGGATTTTTGTGGTTGAACGTTTAACTTGGCACATATTGATCTGGGTAAAATGTGTGTTGAAGCTCCAGAATCTACTAAACAATTGTGCACGTTTTTATTGAAGATTTCATAAGTGAGCAAAAAGGGGGGAGTGTGAGATCTTGATCTTCCTCCAATCAAGGCGATGTCAGTTGGATCGATCTTATTGGCCGTATTGATTGTGGGTCTTCCCATGTTGTGTGTAGCTACAACTGTAGGCAAAGATGTGGTGGGTATGGCGTGTAATTCTTTCATCATTATCTTCTGTTGATGTTTCAATTTGCTAAATTCACAAAGAGTGATATTAGCCCTAGTCTTTTTCATGTCGTCGATAATGTTGTAATCCATTTCATCCGACACTATTAGTGTCTTTGATGGAGGTGTTTGATCTAATTGGGCTGGGCTAGATTGAGTCGCCTTTGTGGTTGTTTTCTTTGTTGCGACTTTTTCTTTTACTGTAGGGCTTGCGCCCTTCTGCTTGGGGGTAGTTTGGGGAGGATCAAGTTGGTTTTTGCTTTGTGTGCTAACCGAAAATGCTTCTTGATCCTTGTAGTTCCCACAACTTCTTCATCATCGGTTTGTCCTTCAATGGTCCTCTCCTCTTCTTCCTCTTCTTCGGATTCGGCGTTTGAAATACCGTTGGGTGGTTTCATATCCATTGAAGGGCCTCTTTTAAAATTTCTATAGGGCTTTTTTGAAGAAGTTTCTGCCACTTGTTTCTTTATGTTGATCATCTCGTTGGACATGGTCTTTGATACTTTCTGTAACCCTTCCAAATCGAAAGGGTCTTTTGTCTGTTTCTTCTTGGGGTCTTCCTTGAAGGAGATCTTTTTAGATTTGCGTTATTCTATCGCAGATCTCTTCTCTAAAGCTACAACACGTCTCTCTACCGCTATTGCCTCTGTCAGGTTTTTGACTAAAGTTGTTTTATTCGCCCTATCTATGAAGACTGCTAGATTTGATGGTAAGGCTGTGATGTACCACTCACATCGCACTTCTTCGCTGGGTTGGGAAGTAGCGGGGATTTTGTTGAGGATCTTGTTGAATCGTAAGTTGAAATCTTTGATGGGTTCTTTAGTTTTGGCTTTAAGGTTGGATAGGTCACTGATTAACGTCGTCGTTGATCTATCATCACCAAATTTGGTGAGGAATTGACTTTGAAAGATGTCCCAACTTGTTATAGACCTGGAAGGTAACAAAACGTACCATGACCCGGCTGTTCCTTGCATTGTATAGGGAAAAAGCCAGACCACAACATCTTCATTGGTAACTCCATTGAGATTGACAGAGAGCATGAAATTGTTAATGTGCTCTTCAGCTAGCATGCCTGCTTCTGGGTTGAACTTGGGTAGCCATTTCTCAGGATGAGGCGGTATTTGGCTCAGGGGTGGAGGCATGAAAACCACTCCAAGATTATTCCACAGAGCTTGAGCCATATTTGAGCTACTGGTAATTGTAAGTGTAGGAGATGATCCTTGAGGGTTTGAAGATGCAGATAATATGATCGTGGATGATTGGGGAAGAGGGGTTGTGGAAGGTGGATGAGTGATTTGGAATGGAGATGTGGGCGGTTGACTTCGCGGTGAAGGGGTTGAGATGGATGATGTAGATGAAAGAGTTTCATCGTCAGAGTGCAGTGATGTTTTCCTTGCTCTTTTTCTTGTGGGAAGAGGGAGTTCGGTTGGCTGGATGCCAAATTTTCCGCTCTTTAACCTGGTCAAGGGATGAGCAGGATTGTATTGCGAAGTCACGTTGCTTTGAGATTATTCAGACCCTATTGAAAAAATAGAAAATCCCTGGAGTTTATGAATAAGAGTTTGAACTTCAGGGGGTTCAATGGTAGGTTTGTCTGAAATATTAGAGTATGTAGCAGCGGTTATTATTCGACCGACTTGGGATTCTGAATTTAAATTTTATGGGGAAGTCGGGGGAGTTGATGAGGGTGATTTACTCTCAAAATGGTATTTAGATTTTGATTTAGGTGCCATTCATAGTTCGGCCTTCCTTCTAGCGCCAAATATGTTGAAACCCCGAAAATCGGGTCGACAACAAGGGGGATACCCACCCGGTCCGGACCTTGGTTGACAAGTCCTTATCCGTTTGGTATAGCGGGTCCGACTGGGGATGACGGGACCAGTTTCCCGACCTTGGCTGTGTGTGTGTTTGTAGAGCTTGAACTATGCTGATCTAAGGAAAATTTAAAGCAAATCTAATTTAGACTCTTTAAACTAACACTATGCTATTGTAGTCTAATAAGAAACAATACATCTAATCTACACTAACCCGGGGTGTATTTCTTGCTATTATGCGATCTAAAAAAGATTTCAAATAATAACTGGTAATAAAGATCATTCAACTATCATAAGAACATAAATCATTAAAGATAAACTATTTTGCATAAGAAGTTAGGCAAAACAGTTATGAGCAGCATATCGCATAATAAGTTACTTATATGTCAGATACAAACAATATGACTCCATCGTAAAAAAGTGCCAAATGATAACCCATACATTCATATAATGACATATAAACAACTGAAACTATAAATCACTTAAAGAACATAAGCAGAAATAGTCAAGAGATAAAAGTACCATTTATGACTGGTTCCACTCATAAGCTTCAAGCAACAATGATTTATCTCTCCTTGCTCTAACATCCAGTAAGAGTACAGAAGTGCAACATCAGTAGCAGATATCAGATGCAAATATTAATAAACCTTGATCCATCCATTCATCAAAACCACCTCTGACGGCGCAAAAGTGCATGTTCTGAGGACGAGCTTTTGAAAAATCTCCGGACCCTTCTCTAAATGCATGAGAAGGGTTTAAATACTGCTAACTAATTAACTTGATTACATAAATTTGGGATCCAGTTTTCAAATGACCATCCCTTTGATAAAGCAAATTATTTCTAAAATTAAATCTAACTTTGAACTATTTCTGTATTTGCTCCTTAGCACTGTGAGTGTGCAGCATTCGTCTGAGAGGAGTCGGTTGGTTGCCTTTCCCTTTGTGCATGTTACAAAAATAGAAGTAACAAGGGTCGGCACCACCTTTTTGATAAACTATCAGATATTTTAAGAGAATCTCCCGCTGACTGAATGTATACTTGGTAATAACTCGAATTTTTCTCAAACTGGATCTGCTTTTGCTATTTTGGTTTTCTGTCTTTGTGAAAGACTTGATGAGTCAGAAGACTTTACTTCCCGAGCAATTCTCTGGATTGGAAACTGCCTTTGTTCTTCATTCCAGGGTTTTCTGTCGTGTAAGCTTCAGGTATCTTTGTAGTCATGCTGCTTTTGTGTGCCTTTGATTCTGAGCTTCAGATGGCCTATCGTATGTGGTTCTTGCTTCTGAAGAAGTCTCTTCTGTGGCCTCTAAGCATCAACACTTTCCTCTTTTCCTCAGATATTTCCTGCAAAAGAAAAAAATTACTCCATTTTATCTCCTGTTTTATAGTTTGCGTGAAGGAAAAGAATAAATGAAAAATAAAGTTTGATATGAAAGCTTCAGATGTTGCATGTGTATAATTATGACATTCAAAGTGAATTTACTCTTCAAAAAACGAAAAGTAGCCATTCGTACGATCATTAATTTATTTTTATAGGCGCGCGCCTAATTTTGATTAAAGGACAACTTTCCTTTGAATGTTGTGCTGAGCAAGATTTCGCGTTTCGTCGCAGATCACAGATCGCAGATCGCAGATCACAGATTTGTATTACAACATTGTGGTATCGCAATATCGTATCATCACAGATCGCAGATTGTGGATCAGAGATCGCAAATCACAAATCGCACATCGCACATCACGGATATTAGTCATTGTGTCTTACTCTATACGGCTGCTGCAATATGCGACGTCGCACATCGGCCGTCGGGGATTTCTTAAACCTCTCCCATTAAGAGTGCTTATGGTAAACGCAATGCGATGAGTTTAGCATCGCTTCTTCGTGGTTTGATACGCTTATAAAAAGAAGTGTTTCCTTTGCTTTGCTGCGATAAGATTCTAAGGAAAAACAAAAATATTCAAGGGGAATTTGATGAATTTTTACTAAGGGTCCCCTATTTGCTTAGTGTTATTGCTAATACCAAACAAAAGAGGGGGGTCGTTGGTGACTACAACACCGACCCAAATCAATAGTCGGTAAAACCCACTCTCTCTGAATGTGAATCCCATGAGTCTATACTTGACCAATCACAGGTTGAGGAAACAATTGACTCGATTTCACCTTCAGCTAATCATACCTTTCCCCTAGAGAGTGAGTATGATACCACTCAAGTTCTTTTTGTTTCTTGAGATTCCAATGAGCTTTGAAGCAACCCTCCTATTCCATCAAGACAGGAGGAACATACTACCATTTTTGTAACTCAAGGGGATAATTCTCTCGTTCTTACTATAACCCCTCTAAGTAGTCTGGTCACTTCCTTTGATTGGAATCGACTGGCGGGATGCCATCTTCCTTCTTATATGCCTTTCCAGATCATAGTACATGTTTATAATATGATTGTATCTAGTAGTATTATAGATGAAAGTGTATTTATGAGTATCCTTTCCTCCACTACTTGGTAGGCATTCGGTTCACTGCCACTTGTGCCTATTACCCAAAATTTGTTGGCTTTTAACAAAGGAACTAGTCAACCTTTAGGAATCCTTCCTTAGTTGCCTATTACTTTTGGGAGGAAAAATTGATTATCTCAATCTGATGGTAGTCCCAGGCCCTTTTGATTACAATTGACTTCTTGGGCGTGACTATGTTTATGACATGTGAGCTATTGTTTCAACACTCTTTCAAGTGATGCGTTTCCTACATGAAGGCAAAATTGTTACCATTGACTAGCTTTCTTTCCCAGCCCAAATATGGCTTCTAGTCAACCATCTTCCCTAAATGGTCCTTTTGTCCCAATGGTATCTTCCCTGCCACAGGTCAATTATGTGGCAACCCGTTCCATGCCTACATCAACTGACGATCAATTCTGTGATGTTGTGCATTATGTACTGGGGGCATTGGAACCAGATCTCTCTAATGGATTCCTTACTACGTATCCCTTCCAGAGAATTGTTCTCCCATCTGATGAGAACCTATTGGAAGTCATGACCTCTTATGGGTCTTGATCAAGGAATTCATGAGCATAGTTCCCTATCTTGTGCCAATCTCATTAAAAAATGAAACAAGGAATATGATGATAGTTCCTAGTCTTATGTCAACCTCGTTAAAAATGAAGCAAAGGGTATGAGCATAGTTCCTTGTCTTGTGTCAAGCTCGTTAAAAAATGAAACAAGTAATATGAGGATAGTTTGTGGTCTTTTGTCAGCCTTGTTAAAAAATGAAACAAAGGGTACGAGCATAGTTCCTTGTCTTGTGTCAAGCTCATTAAAAAATGAAACAAGGAATATGAGGATAGTTCCTGGTCTTGTGTCAACCTCGTTAAAAAATGAAACAAAGGGTATGAAGGTAGTTCCTTGTCATGTGTTAAGCTCGTTAAAAAATGAAACAAGGAATATGAGCATAGTTCGTTGTCTTGTGTCAAGCTCGTTAAAAAATGAAACAAGGAATATGAGGATAGTTCCTGGTCTTGTGTCAACCTTGTTAAAAAATGAAACAAAGGGTATGAGCATAGTTCCTTGTCTTGTGTCAAGCTCGTTAAAAAATGAAACAAGGAATATGAGGATAGTTCTTTTACTGTGTCAACCTCATTAAAAAATAAAACAAGTCCGAGAGCATAGTTCCTTGTCTTGTGTCAAGCTCGTTAAAAAATGAAACAAGTAATATGAGGAGAGTTCCTTGTCTTGTGTCAAGCTCATTAAAAAATGAAACAAGGTCCCGTGGAGCAAAGTTCCAATTCAAGTCTTTGATTAGATCTCATAAAATCCCAGTCGATTCTTCGACTTGATATCGTAAATGAACCTTCATTCCATCCACCTGATAACCACGAGTAGTCTACTTAGGTGAATGTAATGAAGCTTGGGGGGCATGCACCTAGAATTGAGTCATCATGTTGGGGGCATCTAAACCAATCTCAAGAATATTTTTTTCGTGGTTCAAGTGTTGGGCATGGAATCCCCCCATAGTAGGTTTTGGGGCTCAAAGCCCAAGTTTTGGTCAAAGGTTTTGTAAGACTCCACAAATTGCGAGTGTGGAGTGCGAAGTAGAGGTTAAGTCATAGGGTTGTCTGCCCTAAAGTAATGTAATGTAATATAAAGTCATGTCGGCCTACCCATGGTCCATGGACCATGGGATTGTATAAATAGAGCGAAGCTCTAAGTTGTAAATATTGTCGATGATAGAGTAAGTAGCAAAGGAATGGTTGGAGCTTAGAGTAGGATTCTACGTGTATAGGGTCATAGTAGTAGGAAGAGGCTTTGCAGCTGAGTGTGCAGAGGCCTAGTAGAGTTTGCAGCTGAGTGCGCGAACCACTGCAGCTGAGTGCGCAGGGTGGTGTCGAGTTTGTAAGCAAGATTGAAGATTAATAAAAGAGAAGTTGATTCCTTTTTTTGTGTATTTGCTGTGCATTATTTTCTTTATGTTTGTATTGGTTTATGTATTGCGCGCACTGATATGATTGTTGAGTATGTTGTAATAACCATAAATATTACACACACAAGTTAAGTAATTGGTTAAGTAGCAAGGGACTTGGGTATTATACGGGTCACGCCCTGAGGAGGGCTGCACGAAAGCTTCACTGCAGGTTGTGAAGGGATTGCAAGTGCACGTAGTGACAGGTCACACTACGGACCTCCAGAAGCCCATCAGACATCCCAAGGGCGTAGAAACCTAGTTCTAGCACCCTCCCATACTACTTCAGGTGAGACCTCAGTTCGCGCTTCGTAGACTATTGCCAAAACGGCCAGTAGTACTGGGATTTGCTTGGCTAAATCACCTCTGAACTTGGGTCAGGCCCATACAAGCCAAAAAATTGCATTACCAGGACCAGGATCTGCATAAAGGATGTCTGATATCATGCCACTGGAATCTTACAAAGAAAGAAATTGAAGAGTGTCTGGACAAGAAGATTCACGAGTTTGCGGCATAGGAAAATACAAATCCACGAGTATCTGAGGAACAATGGTTGGAGCGCAACATGTACATGGAAATCCAAGAAATTTTCTTTGCATCTTTTCTATCTGACCTATGTGAGTGGATCGCGAAGTTAGTAGATAGCCAAGGAAGGTGTAGGCTCGAAAAACCAATAGTGTTGACTCCAAAACCAGTGCATAGACTAGAAGCCTCAGAAGATAAGATAACGTGAGCTATGGACCACTGGCTCGACCAAATAATAAGAGGATTTATCACTAAGTTTGTTGTAGACACGACTGTCAGCTACAATGAGGCAGGGCGACGTTTTCTCAAGGGACCACGAGGTAAGTATATTAAATCTTTGAACACTTGGATTAAGATTCTATTGTGTGAAAAGCGGGTTATGCGAATAAATGAATGTTTGGGACTACGCGAAGTGGAAAGATCTACAGAAGTAGAAGTAGTGAGGAGTTGGAAAATAGTCCCTTAATTTTACCCTCATGGGAAAGTGAAGAGGAGCTCGCGAAAGTCTCTCCGAGAAGCGCGGTCAGTTTGATAAGACAAACAATTCCACATTTACCACCCCCACCCACACTGCCACTCGTTTCACGCTCCTCACCTCCATCTCCACCCACTCCACCTCCACCACCACTACAGGTCAGTATGGAAAGTGTTATCAAACTTCCGGTGTTCAGAGGAGTAGTAAATGAAGATCTGGACCAATTCTGGTTCGTGGTAAGAGTAGTATGGGAAGCACAGGGCGTCATGGATGATAATATTAAAAATGCTATGCTGGTGAGTGTGTTGCAGGATCATGCATTAATGTGGTATATCAAACATTCTATTGACCACCAGAATGCAGAAATTGCAGAGATCTAGACCGCATTGAACAGGGAATTTAGCAGGCCAAAATCAGAGACACAATCTATCATCGGGTTTAAGGAGATCACGATGCTCCCAGGTGAGACCCCCTAGGATCTGGACCAAAGGCTAAAGAGTACGATCCACGAAGCCAATATGACGTTAATAGATGCACAACATCGTGCATGGTTTGTGGCCTCACTTATGCCACACTTAAGGATGACGTTGTCACAGCAAAAACTTTCCATGCAGGCCGAAGCATTTGAGATGGCAATGAGATTGCATGAGACCCCTATACAAGACCCTAGGTTGGGAGTCCAACAAATCCATGCGCAACTATAGAATTTGTGTCTGGAGATGCAAAGTTTGAAACAGGATAGGACAACTTGGCTGGAGGTGCGCGAGGAAGTATGGTGCATAAAATGCAAAGGCCAAGGGCACGACAAGGACCACTGTCTAGTGTTTGCGAATTACTTAGTAAGGGGAGGGCCAATGCCACTAAGACCAGAGGCATAGGTGGGGCTGAGTGCAGTGTCTGCATTATGGTGCACGATCTTCCAGATAGGAGGAAAACACACCATGGATAATTATCATTTGTTGTAGAAGTATACACAAACATCCCAACAATTGTTTTGTAATTTCTGCAGGTCGATAGGCCATGACGAACGCACTTTCCGTAGCTATGAACTAATGATGAATCAGACTCCTGCCTACAAGGTGTAGACTGAAATGTGATCCCTCGACCCAAATGCAGGGATGGCACACACTAGTTTTCAAGGGCAAGGTCGGGGTCGAGGTGGAATGGGACCAAGAAGGGGTCGTAGACAGATAATCTGTTACAATTGTGGAGGGCCAAGGCATTATGCCCGTGAATGTACAAACTTGACTAAGATATCATGTTGGTACTGTAATTAGTTTGTTCATGAGGCAAAATATTGCCCTTCGTTGATAGTGAAGATGCATGAAAAGGGGGTACTCCAGCCCCCTCTGACCTAGAATTTACAAATGATGAGGTTTGTATCGCGCAAAGAAGACCCAAATGTCAACATGATGCTCAAGAGTGGTATGGCCATGGGAGATGATAAAGGGAAGTAGCTAGAAGACAACGCGTGGGTTTGCAAGGCTCCTACAAAGGAACCTAAGTTTGACTTAGAATGCATGAAGGAGACATTCATGGAAGCTAGGAAGAGCTTCACAAAGGCCTCCACTTTAGGTAGTAAGGATCAACTACAACTAGGGATGGATCCTTCTATGCTCACTACCTTTCTGGAGACATGCATGAAACTGCTGCATGACAACAAGGTTGTTGGCATTATGGTTCTGGTATGATTATATGTTTCAGAGGTTGTACTTGATGGCAACACCCATGGCATGGCTCTCATGTTGATGAAAAATAAAGAAGTACACAGGGGAACAGTTCAGGAGGTGCGTACCCGCAGTTATACCGTGCAGGGACTGCGTCCAAATACGCGGGTCACCCATTCATGGGGTGCGTACCCCAGTGCACACCATTCCAAGGCAGTTAAGCGCCCACCCGTGGGGTTTCTCAGTGGTATTTAGCCAACTGTATTGGGTTATCATGGTTTTGGCCCGCGGTATTGATTATTTTATTGAGCCCCATGATCCTTGATTTGAGGAAGAGCTAGCCTATATAAAGCAAAGGAGATCATTTGGCTTAAGCATCTTTTGTATCTTGAATATCTTAAGATCTGATCTATTGGGTT
>APFE031600441.1:3758-16327 GCA_000404065.3 Pinus taeda | reverse complement strand
CTCACCATGTGTTTAGAAGTCATATCTCACATGATTTTGGAGAAATTTTAAAACTAGCTACGAATCCACGTTTTCGTAGTGCAGACAGTGTAAAAATCCTATTTTGTGCTACGAAACCCCTGTAGCAGCCTGTTTTAGCAGAAAAAACTGTTTTTACTAATCAACTTCTAGAAGAGGTTCTGAGCAGTTGAAAGCTCATATCTAAAAATTGAAAGAATTTTTCATTCCTAAGATACTAAAGTATAAAAACCTCTTCCACTTTCTTCAAATCCATTATGATCTGGGAGAAATGATAGACCAAAGTTGCGCTACGAAACTGTTGTAGGTGCAGTTTTTCACATGCATATTTCTCTGTTTTACACCTGTTTTTCAAAGACACATTCTGGGAGGTAGGGAAGGTTTTTCAAAAAACCAAGAGAGTTTTTTGTTCAGCATGGATTGTTTCACAAAAGCCTCCTTCATTTTTTCTAAATACATTTTTTGTGAGACGTTATGAGCTCTGTCCCAAGACCCATTTTTCAGCCAGAACAGAGCAAGGGACAGTCTCCTAGTTTCTAGGAACATCAAGGATCGATTCTGGACAGCTGGAGAAGTATTTTAAAAAACCAAGAGAGGTTTTTGTTATAGACATCCTGTAATACAAAAACCTCCTTCAGTTTTGAAAAATATGTCATGGTTGAGGAGATAAAGGCTCTGTCACACGTGCCATTTTCAGGGATCCTAAACCTAGAAACAGGGAAACATGTTTCCTAATTTCTAGGGTTTGTCTTCAGCAGTCAGATGAACACGTGGGAGGCTTCATCAAATTCGACTTCTTGAGGTTGAAAGTTGTCAAATAATTCTTTAAATGCTTAGATAAGGTTGTTTTAATCATGATAAGGAGTTACACTCCTAGTTGTATTAGGTCACTAACACTCCTAGTTAACAGCTAATTCTAATTAATGGTTTGTTTTATGGTTAGAATAGGTGTCACTAATGAAAAATTCGAATTCTCTTGATCATGGATGATGGAATCATAATTGTAAAGGATTTATATAGAGCAAGAGGTAGAATTAGCAAAGGGTTGGAAATTTTATGAAGAGGCTGGTATTTGGCTTATGTAAAACTCTGTTTCAGTAATACATGTTTGGATTTACTTCTCAGGATTCATGAGGGATTTTTTATGTTTAGAATATGTGATGTTGTCCTTTTATTAATTATTTCAGTGGTATGGATGTGTAATCACTCAGAATTCACTGGATGTGCTCTGACTTCCTGTATACATTCATAAACTGTGTGGTCCTATATGAGTTTATGTTCTGAATATTTAAATGTTGAATGCCCTGACTTCTATGTAAGGTTGAGTTCATTGTTATATTGAGGTGTTTTTGACTCCATAAGCCCAATGGATAGTTGTTAAATGTGTTTCCACCATTCATATTTTCACAGTTGTTTACAAGAGTTAGCCATCTTATCTATAATTAAAATCATTAACCCTTTTGAGAGAGCCCTCTCAGGTTGAGGAGGCTAAGCCTTAGCCTAAAGTAGGTTTGAAATAGTTACTTTGAGTCAACCTGACCAGCAGCCTATCAGGATCTGATTTTGAGATAACAGGTTGAACGTTTTGAGGACCCTTTCAAGATCCAAGGTATAGGCTCTACTATGAGCCTCTCAATATGTAGAGGTATCAGAAGAAGTTTTAACTTTTAAGGATGAGCCTCTCCATAATCATGAGATCTCATTGAAATAGCAACTTGAGACTTAACCATATTACATTCGATGTAGCTTCCTCATCCTAGTTTCCCCCTACAATGGGTTCCAGTACTAGCACTCATGCCAACAAACAATTGCTGCCCCTAGGGAAAAGGGTTTGTGAGCATAACCTAGGAACAAGAAGAACCTTGTTGAGCTAACAAGCACTGAGCATCGTAAATGTTCGGGAAAAGATGGGTAAGTTGATCCCCACTGCAAAACTTACATGGTAATTTAACCTTCTTCTTAGGTTCCTTTTTTCCCTTACTAGTGTTATCATTGGGCTTATTTCCATTTCCATTCCTTACCTCTTTCCACGTCCTTTCTTCTTCCCATCGATTTTTTTATTTCCTTTGGGATTTGAAGAGTAGAAAATGTTAACTGCTAGAGGTTGAGAAGGAGCAGACACATATGACATATTTTTTGTCGCAGAAGCAAATTGTAGAGACAATTTTTGTATTGATTTAGCAAACTCGCTACATTGGAATCGATCGACCCTATAACATTGTTGACATGGGGTCGTGCTTTCATTTTGGTGAGGTCAATTTTCTACCTAGGAGAATCAAGAAAGGTACTATAAAGAACCCCCGACTGGGATTAAATGAACTCCATTTTCTATGCTCTAAAGATAACCTTCTCTTTTCTTAACACCCTAGAAAGTGGCACATATTTGGAGATCTCAGGTTGCAATAATTTCAAAAACCATTCAAGAAGTTATTCATCAAGGATGCAGGCCATGATCATTCTCTTCCTTCTGCACCACTCTTGGATGTGGTCAGAAATATGCATCGCCTTATCTTGTTCAAAATTTTCTAGAAGTTCAGTTCTGACATTGTAATAAACAGACAACTAGAAATGGTTTAGAACCATTGTGGAAAAATCACAAAACGTGGAAAACATAACCCCCCTTAACTTGATATACCATTTATCCACACTCCCAGTTAAAGTTCATTGGAATAATCACAACTATGTTGAATCATCGATCAAGGAGTTAGAGGAGCACCATAGATGGAAAGTGGTTCTATGGTCAACCAGACTTTCACTAGACTTCCCTTCAAATTTAGGAATATCAGATGAAATTTTGGTATGGACTAGAGGCCAAGTTAGGTTACAACGGATTGGATCATTTGTTAACTTTGAAATATCTAGAAAACTGAGGGTTGCTAGGAATGGTAAGTGAGGAGGAACATGAGTATTCCAAGTGGAATTTCCAACTTTCGACAAAGAGTACCCTGGATTTGGAGTGACACCAGGTTTCCATAGATTACTCATAGAAATAGCTAAACTATAAGGAAAACCTTGTAGTTGAGAAGTATTAGGAGGGTATCCTCCCCCTACTATAGGTTTTCTTGTCATAGGAAGACTTCCTCCTAGCAGAACATTATATGAAGGGGAAAGCCCCCGATAAGGATTCCATGCACTAGCTAAAGGAGGAAATACTTGAGAAATACCAATAGTAGGGAAGGGCTACTTCCCTATTGACCAAATAAATGAAAAATATTCCCTGAATCAAAACCACTCACAAAAGGATTTACCAAGCCCTGGTTCCCTTGAAAGGGATTAAAGTTTTGAATATGACCAAGAAAAAACATGGATCTTGAGTTCAAGGATGGATTGGAAGGAGGAAAATGTCCACTTCCAAATTGAAAAGACACTAAACCAGTAGTGATAGACGTAGAAGCGACAAAGGGTAAAGTAGAAGATAGAGGGGGAATCCCACTATATGGCATCTTGAAAGGATAAGCTCCCATGAAAGGAGATGAAAGTTGGGTGCCCCCACCCAGAATCGGGATGGAGGTAGAGGCAACATCTACCATACTAGGTGCAATAGTAGATATAGGAATAGATCCTCCTCCTACAATCGAGGAAGGAATAAGTTCACTAGTAGTAATAGCAGAGCCACTAATATTGGCCATTGAGAAAAAATATGGAGAGTGAATAGGGATAACTGTCCTATGAGTCGAAGTACCCATGTATGAAACAACATGAGAAAGAAGAGATTCCATAGGAGTCACATGTGGCTCCAAAGCATCTTCTATTTCTACTTCATCTTTCTATTGCAAGAGTACTCTAGTAAGCACCAGAGCATTACCATCTGGACTATGGACTAGACTAGGCTCATCTTGAGAAATGACAACCCTTAGAGAAGGATATGTCTCTATTTTTTTCACTAACACTAGTTTAAAAGCACCACCATAATTACTCCTACACCTCCTTGGTGGAGGCTCGAAACTTGTAGGTGAAAGCCAATGAAGCTTTCTAGAACAAAAAAATAATCAGTCATCCACTTTTATATATTAGAATAAATCAAAGACTCAAAATACCTATGGCAAGGTAGGTGTTATCACTCTAGGAAACTCTCCTAGATTGTAGCTCAGAGATGCCTGGTAACATATAATCTTCAATATTGTTCTTTGAACTATTAGAATGAATGATGGTTTGGATCAAGCTAGATAACCATTTAAACTCTATATTTACTCAATACATGCATGAACACCCTCAGCTTACAAGGCTTTAGACCACTAATGCTCAATAGTTTGTAGATTCACTGAATAGATGGAGAACACTGACCATACTAGTAGATGCATATATAAACACATATCAATGCCTAGCTACAGTAAATAATAGAATCTTGCAAATCTAATTTACCAATGCAGAGATAAGATGACAGTTATCTAGCATTAGATACAGAAGAAACATGAACAACCTGTTCAAGTGCAAGCTTAGAACAGAAGAGAAAATGAACATTGAACATATATCAGCAAAAAAAGCTTGTATTTCTAATGAATGAAGATGAGAAGCTTGAGTAGAAAATTCTCAATAGTCTCCAGAAGTTGAACCCCTAGTACATTTAGTTTTTAGCCTTTTATAGGCCTTTTACAATGCTCTTGAGCTTTCAAAGGCTCGAAGTCTTAATCTATCTTATATGTCCTGTTAATTGACTGAAGCCCTAACTAGGCAAGCATGGGCTTCGGAGCTGCCTTCTTTTGACAGAAGAGTAACTGCATTCAGGTGGTTTTTTGTGCTGGTAGGAAGCTCTCTCGTGCTAGAGATTCCTCATAATCGATTCTGTTGTTTTTGGTTGAGCGCTTCCTTCTCCATGATTGTTTGTTTCGAGTTGCATCGTGCTATGTTGCACTATGCTACTCCATGACTTCTTTATCGGTTTGGGATGAGTTGTGTGTGTTGTGGCCCTTTAAAACATTTAACAATGAATGCTTTTTGTTAACACAGAGCAATGCTGCCATATTGTGGACTTATGCCAAAAATAATGACTGTTTCTGTTTTAAACAAAAACTATTGCAATAATGAGAAATCCCACCCATCTTTGTCATTTTTAGACTTCAAAAGTCCTCAAAAATGGTTTATTCCTTTATCGGGTTTGCCCTTTGGGTTGTTGTCACCTATCACAAGTGGCTTGGTCCCTTTCTTCCTTTGTATTTTGAAATATGCTTGAAAACACTGAAAATACATGAAAATTGGCCTCCCTCCAGACTTCAAATATTATAGATTTCATTCTTGAACCCTTTCGGGTCTGGGACTCATCGCAATCGGCACTGCCAAGCTTCCCCTTGTATTTCTTTATATAATGAAAATACACGAAAATACATTAAAAATGGCCAACCTGCGGACTTGAAATATTATGCAATATTATCTATATAATCGTCAGGTCCAGTCATCGGGTCGCACCGGGCCCATGTTTAGTGCTCCTTAATGTATTTTTTGATTGTGATTTGCTGATGTAACATGGGTCAACGATCTACGTGCGCGATCGATGGTCCATATTTAATTGTTGATCACAATTGCTCATTCCATACTGTCTGTGCCGATTTGCCTCCGTCGATGCGACCCGCCGATCCGATCATCGGAGATCGCTGATCGGCGGTGTCTTGTGTCGATTGCCATTGCCTACTGATTAGATCTGCTAGTTGCAATTTTCCGCTTAGATCTGGGCCATTGACCGGCCAGATCTAATTGCTGTTGTGCATTTGGACTATTAAGCTTGCACTACATGGTTTTTTATGGTTTTCAAGTGTTTTTAGCCTCCCGATAGTGTATTTCTGCCCTTCCAAGGGCTCTTCTCTTGTGCTTATTTTGATCTTTGGATGATCTTAAGAAATATTTGAAGACTTCAAGAGCATATATGGATCCATTGGCATGATTTTAAGCAAATTTGGAGAATTTGGGGCATATTTGGATCCATTTTTGGTCCATTTGCCAACAAGGCTAACATTGGCTTCTTCTGGGGATGAAAGCCTCCCTATGAGGTTTCAAGAACAACAAAACAATGCCTTTCCTATAAAAAACAAGATCAAATCTTCCTCCTAGTGTTGCATTGGGCATGGAGTCTATTTAGCATAAAATAAAAACTTGAAAAAACATATTTACAATACCAAGGATTGAAAGCCTTAACTGAAATAAAGTTTGAAGAATATCCCATTGACTGGGCCATAAAAAACATCTCCTCCTTCCTTTAATGCATCCCTTTTGAGAAACCAATCACCAAATTGAAAATTGACCCTTTTTGCCTTTCTGTTAGGTTTCTTTTTCTTGGTCAATGCGCATATCAGCAAATTCATCAAAGACTTGCAAAAGCCTATTAATTTGATCATATGCTTCAAAAACATTCCAGCATTTGAATTATCAAGTGGAGATTTCTTTATTTCACCTCATATCTATATGCTTTCAGCCTTGGATGTTTTGCTTGGAAGGTTTTGTACACCTGCTGAATGATAAGGTCTACTTCATACTCTGTTGTGTTATTTGTGACCTGAAAAGTTAATCTAAAAGATGAATCAATGTATTCCTCTGTGGGGAACACAAGGACTACACCTACTCCTATAGCTTCCTTAGGGCAAGCCCCATCAAAGAACATGTCCCAAATCTGTGGGCCTTCTTCCTCTGTGATATGGCAAACTGGTTTCTTAAGCTGCATAGAGGCCAACTGATATTCTTAAATCTCATGAGCTGGAGCATTGACGATGATGGAATCAACTGTTGGTTGCTTCTGCTTATTAGCTTGTTGTATTGCAAGAACAACAACTTTGTGAATAGGATTTTCCTTGGCATTATTCATCTTTGACCTCATATTATATCTTTGTTGTTCTTCAGTTTGTAAAACAACTTCATCGTCCCACTCTTGGCTGATCTGGTCATCGAATAATGACTTTTCATAGGTAGCTAAGGTCAAAAAAGGGGCACTGCCTTTGTCTTCCATACAATGGATCTCATCATCTTCTTCAAACTGCTCTTCTTCCATGATTGCATTCTGGAAAGGGGTCTTTACCCTTTGGTCTTCATTGGCATCTTTATTTCTTTGCAAAATCTACAACTGGTCATTCGCTCTTCTATATGGATTTGGATTTGGAGGCACAAAGGTATTAGGAATCCTTCCTTTCCTAGAGCGTTGTTCAACCTTTAATTCGGAGATTTCAGAGGCTAATGACTCTATCATCTTAGTCATTTTATTGATCTTGGGATCTGAAGATGATGAAGGCTTGCCCCTCTGTCTCCTTCTATCAGCATTACGTTTGATCTTTGTTGTAGCCATGATGTTTGATTCTACTTCAAGGGTTTCATCTTGGATATCAACCAAAGTAGCACATCGCCTCTCCCTCAACAGTAAACAAAAGTCAAAATAAAAATCACTAGCATAGATGAGTCTAGCAGAGGTAGTGGTGGGTTTCACTTCAACTGGTAACTTGCTGTACATGTGGTTAAACCTCTTATTAAAATCAAACAACAACTCACCATTTTCCCTCTTTAAGTTGCCAAACTCGATATGGTAGTATAGTAGATCCGTCTTATCTTCCCAATGCTTTAGGAATGCATCATATAAAGCCTCAATATCTACTATAGATCTTGGTGTCAATTCTTTGAACCATTTTCTAGCCTCTCCATCTAGGCTTTGGACAAAGGCTCTCATCCAGACATCATCTTCACTAATGTCTAGGTTATTAGCATAGCTATAGAATGACTCAAGGTGTTCTTTAGCTGTAACACCATCAGTCCCAGTGAACTTATGCATATAATTTTGATATTCTCCAATAGGCATGGCATTCAAAGGAGTGGGTAGTACTAGAGGTCCATACCTAGCAGCTATGATTACTTCCATTTCGGTAGGTGCTTGTGGACCTCCCATAGCTGTGGTGGCTAAAAGAGTACTGGCAGTTTAAATGATAGAGGGCTGAGGAGTGACTGATAAGACTGAAGGAGTATGATGGATAGGAGGTGAGGTTTCCTTTGGGTTTACAACAAAAGAAGAACCTAAATAATAAGGAGCTTTATGAATTTCTGAGGTTTTTTCTTCACTGCTAGTATTAGATGCTATACTCTCAACATGTATTTGTTCTATTACAGGCATTTCTTGAAGAGATATAGAATATTGTTTAGGTTTACCTAAACCTGATGCTCCTTTCTACAATACCTTTCTTTCTTTGATGATTTTTTGAAGATCAGATACTGGGTCATCTTGTGCCTTCTGAGGATTTCTCCAAGTATGCCTCACAAACTCAGCCAGAACTATGAAGTGGAGTCGCCAAGAGGTTCAGCCTCTAGTAGAGTTTCCAGATAGATGATTACAACCAAAAACGTACTGAGACTTTGTCTATCATCAAAGTTGGATCTCTGTCGTTTCCTAGGGAAGTTGAGCTTCAATTTCCTCTCCCCGACAATAGTGCCAATTATGTTATCACTCTAGGAAACTCTCCTAGGTTGCAGCTCGGAGATGCCTAGCAACATATAATCTTCAATATTATTCTTTGAACTAATGGAATGAATGATGGTTTCGATCAAGCCAAATAACCATTTAAACTCTGTATTTACTCAATACATGAATGAACACCCTCAACTTACAAGGCTTTAGACTACTAATGTTCAATAGTTTGTAGATTCAATGAATAGATGGAGAACACTGACCATACCAGCAGATGCATATATAAACACATATGAATGGCTAGCTACAAGGAGTAATAGAAACTTGCAAATCTAATTTATCAATCCAGAGATAAGACGACAGTTATCTAGCATTAGATATAGGAGAAACATGAACAACTTGTTCAAGTTCAAGCTTAGAATAGAAGAGAAAATGAACATTGAACATATAACAGCAAAATAAGCTTGTATTTCTAATGAATGAAGATGAGAAGCTTGAGTAGCAAAGTCTCAATAGTCTCCAGAAGTTGAACCCTTGTTACATTTAGTTTTCAACCTTTTATTGGCCTTTTACAATGCTCTTGAGCTTTCAAAGGCTCAAAGTCTTAATCTATCTTATTTGTCCTGTTAACTGACTCATGCCCTAACTAGGCAAGCATGGGCTTTAGAGGTTCTTTATTTTGACAGAAGAGTAATCACATTCAGGTGGTTTTTTGTGCTGGCAAGGAGCTTTCTTGTGCTAGAGATGCCCCATAATCGATTCTATTATTTTTGGTTGAGCGCTCTCTACTCCATGATTTTTTGTTTCAGGTTGAATCGTGATGTGCTGCATTGTGCTACTCCATGACTGATTTGTCGATTTGGGATGAGTTGCACATGTTGTGGCCCTTTTAAATGTTTAACAATGAATGCTTTATATTAACATAAAGAAACGCTACCATATTGTGGACTTCTTCCAAAAATAATGATTGTTTCTGTTTTAAACATAAACTGTTGCAATAATGAGAAATCTCGCCCATCTCTGTCTTTTTCATACTTCAAAAGTCCTCAAAAATGGTTTATTCCTTTATTGGATCTGCCCTTTTGGTCACTATCTCCTATCGCAAGTGGCTTGGTCCATTACTTCTTTCTATTTTGAAATACACTTGAAAACACTGAAGATACATGAAAATTGGCCTCCCTCCGGACTTCAAATATTATAGATTTCATTCCCAAACCCTTTCAGCTCTGAGACTCATCGCAATCGGTGCCGCCAAGATTCCCTTTGTATTTCTTTATATAATGAAAATACATTAAAAATGGCCAACCTGCGGACTTGAAATATTATGCAATATTATCTATATAACCATCAAGCCCAGTCATCGAGTTGCACCGAGCCCATGTTTAGCGCTCCTTAATGTTTTCACCGATTGCAATCCATCGATGTAAGCTGGGTTGTCGATCTGCGCACTTGATCGACGGTCGACATTTAATCGTTGATCGCAATCACTCATTCCATACTGTCTGTGCCGATTTGCCTTCGCCAATGCGACCTACCGATCTGATCATCAAAGATCGTTGATCAGCGGTGTCTTGCACTGATTTCCACTATCTACCGATTAGATCTGATGATCAGATCTGTCGATTGTGATTTGCCACTTATATTTGGGCCATTGATCGGCCAAATCTAATGACTGCTGTGTGTTTGGACTGTTAAGCCTGTGCTACATGGTTTTTTATGGTTTTCAAGTGTTTTTAGCCTCCCGATAGTGTATTTCTGCCCTTCCAAGGGCTCTCCTCTTGTGCTTATTTAAATATTTGGATGTTCTTAAGAAATATTTGAAGACTTCAAGAGCATATATGGATCCATTGGCATGATTTTAATCAAATTTGTAGACTTTGGGGCATTTTTGGATCCATTTTTGGGCCATTTTCCAACAAGGCTAACACTGGCTCCTTCATGGGATGAAAGGCTCCCTCTGAGGTTTCAATAACTACAGAACAATGCCTTTCCTATAAAGAACAAGATCAAATATTCCTCCCGGTGTTGCATTGGGCATGGTGTCTATTTAGCATGAAATAAAAACTTGAAAAAACATATTTACAATACCAAGGCTTGAAAGCCTTAACTAAAATAAAGTTTGAAGAACAGCCCATTAACTGGGCAATCAAAAACATCTCCTCCTTCCTTTAATGCATCCCTTTTGAAAAACCAGTCACCAAACTAAAAATTGACCCTTTTTGCCTTTCTATTAAAGGTTTCTTTTTCTTGGTCAATGTGCATATCAACAAATTCATCAAAGACTTGCAAAAGCCTATTAATTTGATCATCTACTTCAAAAACATTCCAGCATTTGACATTATCAAGTGGAGATTATCTTTATTTCACCTCATCTCTGTATGCTTTCAACCTTGGATGTTTTTCTTGTAAGGTTTTGTACACCTGCTAAATGATAAGGTCTGCTTCATACTTTGCTGTGTTATTTGTGACCTGAAAAGTTAATCTAAAAGATGAATCAATGTATTCCTTTGTGGGGGACACAAGGACTACACCTACTCTTACAGCTTCCTTAGAGTGATCCCCATCAAAGAACATGTCCCAAATATGTGGGCCTTCTTCCTCTGTGATCTGGCAAACTGGTTTTTAAAGCTGCGTAGAGGCCAACTGAGATTCTTCAATCTTGTGAGTTGGAGTTTTGAGGATGATGGTATCAACTGTCGGTTTCTTCTACCTATTAGCTTTCTATACTGCAGGGACAACAACTCTTTGAATAGGAGTTTCCTTGGGATTATTCATCTTTGACCTCAGATTATATCTCTGCTGATCTTCAATTTGTAGAATAGCTTCATCGTCCCACTCTTTGCTGATCTGTTGATCAAATAATGAATTTTCATAGGTAGCTAAGGTCAAAAAAGGGGCACTACCTTTGTCTTCCATACAATGGATCTCATCATCTTCTTCAAACTACTCTTCTTCCATGACTGCATTCTCGAAAGGGGTCTTCACCCTTTGGTCTTCATTGGCATCTTTGTTTCTTTGCAAAATCTGTAACTGGTCATTTTCTCTTCTATATGGATTTGGATTTGAAGGAGAAAAGGTATTAGGAACCCTTCCTTTCCCAGAGTGCTGCTCAACCTTTAATTTGAAGATTTCATAAGCTAATGACTTTGTCATATTGGTCATTTTATCAATCTTGGGATCTGAAGATGATAAAGGCTTGCCCCTCTGTCTCCTTCTATCAGCATTACCTTTGAGCTTTTTTGCAGCCATGAATTTTTATTCTACTTCCAGGGTTGCATCTTGCATATCAGCCAAAGTAGCACATTGCCTCTCCCTCAATAATAAACAAAAGTCAAAATCAAAAGCACTGGCATAGATGAGTCTAGTAGAGGTAGTGGTGGGTTTCACTTCAACTGGTATCTTCCTATACATGCGATTAAACCTCTTATTAAAATTAGACAACAACTCACCATTTTCCCTCTTTAAGTTGCCAAACTCGGTATGGTAGTAGAGTAGATCCTTCTTGTCCCCCCAATGCTTTAGGAATACATCATCCAAAGCCTCAATATCAACTATAGATCTTGGGGTCAGTTCTCTGAACCATTTTCTAGCTCTCCATCTAGGCTTTGGACCAAGACTCTCATCTAGACATCATCTTCACTAATGTCTAGGTTATCAGCATAGCTATAGAATGACTCAAGGTGTTATTCAACTGTAACACCTTCAGTCCCAGTGAACTTAGGAATATACTTCTGATTTTCTCTAGTAGGTGTTAGTGCTTGAAATTTCACCTCAGGCTGAAAAAGGCAAACCTCAAGGCAACATCAAACCTTTTAGCCTCGTAGCTAGCCCTACGGGGCAGGAGAAGGCTCTCTCCGATCTATCTCATAAAATCTTCAATGGATGAGATGAACAATAAGGTAACACTAATATTAGGCTAGTAAACTGATTAGAAGGATTGATTTTGAAATTTTTGGGTTTTTGGTGTCAAATTGAGGAAGTGGCAATTTTGGGTGCAGGGATTTGACACAGTTTCTGCAGGGGGTTCTTTGGGGCGAGATAGGAGACAGTATTGATGCCTTAAGATGAGGTGAATGGATGAGAAAGACAGGTGAGGAGCTAAGGAGGGCAAACAATAACTTTGAATCCTCCTTAAACAGTAGAAAACATTCAAATTAAACAAACTTAAAAGCAGAGCATGACA
>APFE031600418.1:0-18724 GCA_000404065.3 Pinus taeda | reverse complement strand
TAACTATGTAGAAAGAATATAACACAACCCAACAAAGGTCCAATAGGTCCAGTGAAATCCATGCCCCACTTGTCAAATGGCTTGAAAGTCACTTGAGGTTGCAGAGGCATTTCATCCCTTGGAGTAGGCTTTCCCATCCTTTGGCACCGATTACACTAACTGGTATACCTTCTCACATTCTAATGAAGAGTGGGCCAATAATAAGCAGCTTGTAACACCTTGAATGTTGTCCTCTTGGCTGCAAATTGACCTCCACAAGGCCCATCATGATAGGACAAAAGGATGTCAAAGACTTCCTCCTCCCTGACACATCTCCTCAGAATTTGATCTGGGCATAGTTTGAAGAGGTTTCCCCCAATCCAGGTGAATAGGGCACTCTTCCTCACAATCTTTCTTTTCTCTTTGGAGGACAAATTCGGTGGGAACTGTGCAGACACCAAATAGTTTTCTATGTCAACAAACCATGGAGAGAGAAATGAAATGAAGAATAAGTGTTCATCCGGTAACTAATCATCAACCATTCCTTCCTCCCTATAGGAAAAGTTAATCTAGACAAAAAATCTGTAACAACATTTTCCTTGCTAGGCTTGTCAACAATAGTCAGATCAAACTACTATAATAAAAGTAACCATCTAATTATCCAGGAATTCACATCAATTTTATCCATTAAATATTTAATTGCAGCATGGTCAATATGTACAAATGTTTGAAAACCTGTAATGTAATGCCTAAATTTGTTCAATGAATGCACAGCATCCAGGAGCTCCTTTTCGGTCACTGTGTAGTTCAGCTCAGCCTTTGACAAATTCTTACTCGGAAAGTAAATGGCATAAGGAAATTTGTCATCTATTCGGCCTAGAGCTACTCTTATGGATTTGTGTGAGGCATCAGCGTGTATATGAAAAGGAAGGGCCCAATTTGGGCCTCGAAGAATAGGTGCAATGATCAATTTGTCCTTCAGGGTGCCCATGGCCTCTTGACAACTTTTTGACCATACAAACTTAGAGTCTTTGGCTAACAACCCAAATAAAGGAGAAGCTAATCTGCTAAAGTCTTTTATAAACCTCTGATAGTATCCAACTAGACTTAGAAGACTTCTGACATCTCTCTGCTTTTGCAAAGGTGGGACCCTTTGGATGATGACTATTTTGTTTGGGTCGACCTGCAGTCCTTGCTAGGATATTGAATGACCTGGAATAGTCCCTGCAGTCATCAATAACTCACATTTTTAGAGAATAAGGAATAGGTTCATCTCAATTTTTTTTTTCGGCACCTTACCTAAGTTGGTTAGAGCCTCCTGGAAATCACACCCATAGGGTGTAAAATCATCCATATAAATCTCTACTGCATCATGGACTAGCTCAGCAAAGATACTCAAGACTGCTCTCTAAAAAGTGGTAGGGGCATTGCATAGGAAAAAAGGTGAAAGTACCCTAAGGACAAGTGAAGATAGTTTTATCTTGGTCTTCCAAGTTGATCTAGATTTGATTGTACCCGCTGAACCCATCTAGGAAAGAGATAAATTTTTTCCCTGCCAAGCCATCTAGCACATGGTTAATGAAAGGTAGAGGGAAATGGTCCTTCTTTGTGGCTTTGTTTAACTCTCTATCATTGACACAAATCCTCCACTTCCCATTTTTCTTTGGAACCAACACCAAAGGAGAGACCCACTCACTGTCTGAGGTAGGGTAAATGAATCTCGCATCACATCTTTTGTAGTTCTTCTTTGACTATATCCTTGAGAGTTGGATTCATTCTCCTTTGGGGTTATCAGACTAGTTTTAAACCTTCTTTCATATAAATTTGGTGAGTACACACCGAGGGGTGCACTCCCTTCATTTCTTTATAACTCCAAGCAAAGGCATCCAAATGTTCCTTTAACGTGTTGCACAACTTTTCTTCTTGTTGTACAGAAAGAGATGGGTTGATCTTCTAAGTTCTCTCAGGGTCGAATTCTATGGTTTTGACATGGGTAGGGTTTGAATCATCTAAGCATAGGTCGATCTGATGGTTTTTCTAGGTTTCTTTTACTACTGCCTCTAAGGACAATGTACTGGGAGTCGGACTTTAGAGTATGTGTTCAATCAAATCATCTTCATCCAGTTGTCCTCCTCCCATGGTTGTCTCTAAGGTATAGAGTTGGCCTGAACAAAATTCATCTTCTTCCTCCTCCTCCAGCCATAAAGGTAAGTCAGGTTCTATAGATGGTTGGGTAGGAGGTTACAGGACTAACTACTTGGACATATGCCCATTTTTTATAGTCATATTTCCAGCCCTGCAACTAAAATAAGCATTGGAAGTGGCTAACCAAGGCCTCCCAAGGATAATAGGGTAACCAGTAAGCTTGGACTTAGGCTGGAGAACTAGGAAATCTGCAGGGTACTCCCAAGAGTCAATGGATACCATCACATACTCCACAATCCCCTCAGGGGTCACTTTGGAATGATCTGCAAGTTGCAAGACTGTTGTGGTCTTTCTCAATGAACCCTGGAGATTCAACTTGAGCATGGTTTCCTTAGTCATCACATTAAGCGAAGCTCCAAGATCAATCAAAGTGTGTGGGACAATGGTGCCATTGATGTGCATATCTACTACAGGGCTTCTAGGGTCCAAATACTTTGGACAAATTACCTGCCCCTGCATTAAGTCGGACAACTGTCCAATGACATTAATGGTAGGGGTGTCTCTTTTTCGTCTCCCTGGATGTTTGAAGCAGTTCTCCTTAATAAGCTTGTTGTAAATAGGTACATCCTTTATGGCTTGGAGAAGTGGAATTTTGATACATAGATTTTTCAATTCTCCTAGAAGTTCACTCTCTTCTGGGGTAGGCTGGAGTGGTTGGGTTAATCTCTCAGTAAAGGGTGGTGGATTTACTTTAGGCATCATTTCCTCTCTTTATTCCTCACTCTCCCTAGGTGGAGGTAGAAGTTGGTTGTCTGGGAGTACTCTCCTAGATCTCAAGCCGATTTCCTGAATCTCCATAGCATAAGAAGGATATGATGTCTCTTTACTATATACTTGTTGTGCCTGTCTGTTGTTTGGGTTCGATTTGGTTGGGTAGGCATCTGGGGTTGTTTAGGTGGTCTAGGGTATACAAGTTGTGGTTGAGTAGCTAGTGAAGGCAATAAAGCTGTAGCATTATTGTATGGGGGCCTCCACCCCTAGGGTGATGCATTCCACTGAGGTTGTGGCAGAGCATATGGCTGAAATGATTGGATGGTTGGATGGGAATGGTACTGAGATGCAAAGGACCAAGGAGGAGGTGTAGACCAGGAATGATGATAAGGAGGCCCCAAAGAGGGAATGGATGTGATCTGGTTGGGGTTGAATATGCATGGGATGACCCTTGCATGACCTGCTGGTATGGCCGAGACCCATGAGGTGTCCTTTGATTTATGTAGCATAGATGTTCAGTCACCCTTTTAGCTCCCTGATATACAACTTTTAGTCTAGGTAGAGAAGGGAACTTGTCTGTGGAGTGGTTTTCTTCACAAACTGAGAAGACTTCAACCAATTTTAATTGACATTCATTCCTAGGGTGCCTCATTATGCATCTAGGGTGAAAAATGGCTAAGGCTCTCTCTACTTCCTCTGGTTTTAGCTTAATGTGGATAGTGTCCATCTATAGGGCAAGGGTTTGCAACATCTCACTCTTGAAATCTTCCAGCATGTTTCCAATTTCACCCTTGATGGATGTATTGGAGGAGGATGGATTGACCATAGGTTGACTACCCCTACCCTTTTTCTTAGCTGCCCTAGAATGGTTTCTAAAGATAGTCTTTATATCTTCATAGGGTAGCTCGCAGATGTCCCCTATTGCCAGCAAGTTTAGGGTATCCAGAAGATCTTCCCTTACCCCTCTAAGTAGGACTAGGTTCAACGACTGAAGATCAAGTGTGCTCCTGACCCTTTTGTAGCTAAGATGGAATCTTTCTTCATAATCCTCTAGGGATTCATAATTCCCTAAGGTCATCCTATTTTTTTTTTTCTTTAGTGTCTTTAGACCTGTAGTAGTCTTGATACTTGTTGTTGAAGTCTTGCTGCATCTGAGCCCAAGTTGTGATGTTATCCCCAGGTAAACCCATGAACCAGCGCAAAGTTGCATCCTTGAGAGTGGATGGGAATAGTTTCAACTTCTACTCATCATTGGTGTTATCACAGGTTCTGCATATAACAACAAACTCAAACAAGAAAGTGTCTGTATCTTCTGACGTCAGGCCATGGAAATTAGGAAGAGCAGAGGGGTTTATATTCTTCATATTTGTATCGCCATTAGTTTCTCTAGTGGGAAAGGCACCCTCAACTTGTTGAAAATGGCAATAAGAAATTCTAAAAATAGAAGTGCTAAAAATAACACTGCTAAAAATAGTAGTTTGAGTACCAGTGCTAGATTTAGTAGTTCAGGATGGATTCCTGTTTTAGTTAGTCCCAAGAAAAATTCGAATTTGAACTTAGCAACTGTTTGAAAATAAATTAATTAATTTTCCATGAGTTAATTAGTTGTGAAAAATCAAACATGAAGTCTATTTAAGGAAATGCAACAGTTTATCCATTAATTGAGGAATTTATCCATCAGTTAAAGAGACAAGGATGAGTTCTAATTTGAGTTGTAATTAGTTGGCTCAATTAACTGAGTCAAGTCCAGTTAGATTGCTTTAGACAGTTTCTTTAAATTAATGTGAGTTCAGTTAGTTAATCCATGCTTGCATATAACTATTGCATTTCAGATAATTGAATATTTTCTCATGAATAACTCATGCATGTCAGTTCAGACAGAGACCCAGTTGAGATCAGAGAAGGGACATTGTACTATCAGTTGGATGAATATTTTTCCTATAAAGGAAGCTCATCCATGATGAGGATTTATCTCCTTCAGGACTGCATAGTTGGATCAGAGGTTAGTGAGTGTGTGAAGTGGTAAATTCACACAAGTGGCTGCACTGGACTCCAATCAAAATTGCGCAATGAAATAGGAGGCTTGGAGGGTAGACCAGAGGTTAGATAGAGGCCTTTCACTGTCTATGAGTAGCAGAGGTATTGCAGAGAGAGAAAGATAGCTTTTAAGCTGATTCTTTTTGTAATACTGGTTATATTTCCACTTGTATGATAATACAAAGTTGGGGTTTTAGGCTGGTGCTTTCCCTTGGTTATATCTTCTATGTTATGTGTGATTGATTTCTTCTTATCAGTTATATGTGTTCAATTGATCTTGCTCATATTCGATTAAGCTTACGCATAATGGTTTGTAGAAGTGGATCAAGTATTTTGCTTTAGAATATTGCATTATCAGGTGATCTACAGTGAGAATTTATACATGGTATCAAAGGAAAGGTGATCAAAGGAGACAACAGTATACTGAGAGGAGATTTCAAAGTTTTGAGTTTTGGGCCGAGAGTTTGCAGAGCAGATCTGAAATTTCTGTACAAAATTTTCAGAAACAAATAGCATATTTGGATTCCTTACGGAAAAGTACCCAAAATCAAATAAAAAAATCGGTTGAATCAGAGTTCGGATGAGGGAGATATTGCTAATTTAAAATCAACACTTTTTCTAGAAAATTTTGTGACGGCGGGAAATATGAAACAGATTGGTGTGCTAGCCAAGAACCTGTATGCACTTGAGGTACAAGATGCATGCAAATCCTTGAGAAGCAAGGCAAAGGTTATATACTTGGTGGTTGAGAGGGAGATTACATTACCTCTCCACATGCAGCGCCAAAAGAAGTCTCAGACGATTGTGGAGGAACCATGATTGGTGAAGCAACTTCAGGAGGTTCTGAAGCAACCACAGCTAGAGAAGCTGAGAGGAGATCAAGTAGAGACATCTACTCATGCAGAGACCTCCAGTAGGGGGAAATTTCAAGCCAGGTGGGCAAAGGGATCACATGAAGCCATACCTCCAGGTAGGAGGTGGGGCGATGTGGAGTGATCATCCCATGGAGGCTAATATGGGGGTAGGATCCTTGAGGTACCAAACCTCCTTGATTTGAATTTGCTACGGGAGCCTTGATGAGGAGTAGCAGGACTGATTGATTGGGTAGAGACAGATGCAGATGGAGTGGTAGAGAGAGCTACAATGGAGGAGTATGAGGACTTTGTAGAGCTAGCGGGCTGCAACAATGCGAGAGGCATAGTAGTGTTGCACTAGTGCAGGATGGCACATAAAGCTGTGAAACAGTGCGAGATGCATGGAGTGTTACAGGATATCAGAGATCAAAGAGGGAGCACTTGTTAGCAACAAGTAGAGTTTCAACATCAGAGTATGTTTCTAGCCCAACAGAGAGGTCAGTGGGGGGTTTTTTTTGTTCCGAGAGTTGCTGGAGCAACCACACTTGGTAGAAGTATTGCATGTAGAACATTCCAAAGGTACATGATCGGGTCAGTTTGAATTCCTTTCTTGTTGAGAGGGAGTGTTGAAAGTGGCAACAAGAAATGCTAAAAATAGAAATGCTAAAAAGAGCACTAGTAAAAATAGCAGTTTGAGTACCAGTGCTGGATTGGGCAGCAAGGAATGAAAAATGGAAGTGCTAAAAATAGCATTCTATTTTTAGCAGTTCAGGATGGATTCCTATTTCGTCCTTGGACTAGAAATAGGAAGTAAAATTCAAATTTGAACTTAACAGCTGTTTGAAAATAAATTAATTAATTCTCCATGAGTTAATTAGTTGTGAAAAATCAAACATGAAGACTATGTGAGGACATGCAACAGTTTATCCATTAATTGAGGAATTTATCCATTAGTTAAAGAGATAAGGATGAGTTTGAATTTGACTTGTAATTAGTTGGATTAGTTAACTGAGTCAAGTCCAGTTAGATTGCTTTAAACAATTTGTTTAAATTCATGTGAGTTCAGTTAGTTAATGCATGCTTGCATATAACTGCTGCACTTTAGATAACTGAATATTCTCTCATGAATAACTCATGCATGTTAGTTCAGACAAAGACCCAGTTGAGACCAGAGAAGGGACAGTGTACTATTATTTGGATGAATATTTTCCCTATAAATGGAGCTCATCCATGATGAGGATTTATCTCCTTCAAGATTGCGTAGTTGGATCAAAGGTTAGTGAGTGTCTGAAGAGGCAAATTCACACAAGTGGCTGCACTAGACCCCAATCAAAATTGCGCAAAAAATAGGAGGATTGGAGGGCAAATCAGAGGTTGGATAGAGGCTTTTGATTGTCTATGAGCATCAGAGGTATTCCAAAGAGAAGGATAGCTTTTGAGATGATTATTTTTGTAATACTGGTTATATTTCCACTTGTATGATAATGCAGAGTTGGGGTTTTAGGTTGATGCTTTCCCTTGGTTATATCTTCTGTGTTACGTGTGATTGATTTCTTCTTACCAGTTATATGTGTTAAATTGTTCTTGTTCATATACGATTAAGCTTCCGCATAATTGTTTGAAGTGGATCAAGTATTTTGCTTTAGTATATTTCACTATCAGGTGATCTACAATGAGAATTTCTACACAACTCTTTCTCTATTTCCTCTGTCATTTCTATTTTCAGCCATTGGGCCAGTTGGAATGGGTTCTTCTTCTTATTCTCCCCCTGTAGGTTCTTCAAATGTATCTGGTTGTTCACCTAAGGGTTCCTACAATTCACAACCACCGAAGAAGAGGAAAGGTTGGATGTTCGAAGCAATGGGGGTATTTGGCAAAAATTTCCCTAAGTTATCCCTATTCCTATGAGGCATAAAAGAAGTGTTATTGTTTTGTTTTGTAATTTTTTTTTTCAAGATTTGAAAAAAATTGTGGAATTGAAATTGCAGACTGAATGAAAACTAACTGCTTGAATGAAATATTACTTTCCGAATGGAAAGGAAAGCAAAGAAAGCAGAATGGAAAAGAAAACCATCTAAAGTACTTTTGCAAAAATGAAGCTAATAGCAGAACATCAAAAACAAGAAATGGAAGAAAGAAAGCAGTAATCACATATTACTCAGACACCTCCCTGGCAACGACACCAAAAAGTGATGTATTGCAGCAAGAATGCTGCAACTCTTGGGGCTACCAACTTTACTTTATGAACTCGAGGTTCGTACAAACTTGGAGGTGACAGTGTTGTATACACAAGTAAACGTGATGGGCCTGCCCTTTGTCACTACTAAGCTAGCGATAGACCACTCAGGTTTTCCAAACCAGACTTCTATGGATTCAAAAGAAGCTTTATTACCAATGAGGGAAAGAGAAATCTACTCTAAAATAAAGCTCATCTACTACAGTAAGGAAAAAGACTGAAATCAAATGCTAAAAGACACCATTTTCTAACTAACTGCTAAGAGGCCTCGCTTCAAAAGAATGCTAGGTGAACATGTATGCAATCCTATTGTCCTAAGCATGTAGATTCAAACCATCAAACCTTCTACTGTTGTGCATGTAAATGAATAAAATAAATCTATTTTTCTTTTTGTCTTATTCTTATGTGAGAGTGTGAAAGCTAATCCCTTTTGGTGATATGGAAGGTCACTTAGCGATGATGGTGAATGGTCAAAAGGCTCGGGAGACAAGTAGGGACACTTTTCTAGCTTCCTTGAGGCATTTTCCTCAATTCTTCCTCAAAACAGGCCACTACAGGTCAACCTATAGGGTATCCTAATGCGTTCTATAGGATGTCTTGAAAACCTACAAGATCCCCCGAATTTCTATAGGATACAACTAAGAGAAAAAGGATGGGTGTTGAAGTTGATGGAAGGCTTAGGGGAGGTGGTTGGTGGATGGAATGAGGCAAGGGAGTGCCTAGGAACACTTCATAACTCAAAACCAAAGTTGGGAGATGGTTGGATTTGCTTAACAAGCTTGGACAAGTTTCCTTATGAAATGATGAAATTGGTGAGGGTTTTAGTGAAAGCAAGGAATGATCATGGATGGATGAAGTTGTGATGAGGGTGCTGCCTATGAAATCTCTCTATACTTTTGAAACACATGCACTACATAATACATGGACATTTACCCAAAAATTATGCAAACAAGAAGAATTTCAATTATCTAAGGAAAACAGAATTTCATGAGCTAGTTGCCTACTTCATGCATGAGGAAAAATTGCATAATAATATGGAACATTGAAGAGATCTAATGTAAGACTGAAGATAAAATAAATGATAACTAAATCCTACTATTTCAAACTGATCAAATGTTGGCCTAAGTACAGAAAACCCTAAATTCCATGAGAAAGTAGAATTCTATCTTTTTGGGGCTGCATAGGAGTTCTTTCCTCAAACCATGATCCTTGAAGGAAGGAGTGAGGCCAAAATCACCTACTGACAAATTTTTCATTTTCCTTTATCTCTTATAAGATACTACTAAAGTAAAGCATATATGGAAGAAAAATAATAAGAAAACTGATCAAATCTACACTACTTGCAATGAAATAATTCTAAAGACAATTCAACCATTAATCTATGAAATCAATCTAAGCATACAAATACAAGAAGAGAAGCCTTTGATACTAGGGTTGGGCCCTAACCCAAGAGCTTCATCACTCTGAGTTAACTCAGTAATGGATCAAGGAATTGCTCATTCTCATTATCAAAACAGAAAATTACATAACAATGTCTTCCACAAGTCTTGAACTCAAAAATGACTAGTGTTTTTATAGAAAAAAATCGAATCCTAATGAGGCTATAGGCCTCTTTATTTATACAAGTGAAGTTTGCAATGAATTCCTTAAATCTAGGGAGGCTCGACTCCCAAACGTGAGATAAACTAGCTCTTTAACTATCACTTGCTTGACTGCCTTTTGATCTCCATGACTTGGATGCTTATACTTCGAGTTAGTGTGATTGATGGAGGAATATTCGAATGAGGGAGGAGTCAATGAGAAGGATCTTCCTCCTCAAATCTCTCCTCCTTGTATCATTCAAGTTTCAGCCCTTAATTAGCCAAAATTCCATGATTTTCTCTCACAAACCTGCAAACAATGCACATTAACCCACTAGGCATAATATCTCACTTTGACTCATCTCATTAAACAAAATACAATCAAAATATCTAATAAATTGTGAGAAGAGTTGATTTGACTAAGCTAGGAGGTGGATTAAGGTCCATATAGTTACCCAATAATGAGGCTCATCATTTTAGATACGAGAAATCATTTCCAAAAGGCTGGAAATGTCTCACCCGTTTCTGGCAATTTCTTGGGAGCTTCTGATGTTTTTGCATTAATTTCTTAGAAGTTGTATTTGAAAAAATAGAAAGAAGGAAATAAAGGGTTTTCTAATCCTTCCCTAGCTCACTAGATCAAAAGAAATATCTCTAAAACATGAAAGCTCAAGTAAAAAAAATAAGATATTTTATGGGAGGTGAAGGGAAATAACCTCAATGAAAAGATCTTCTGGTCACATTTTTCAAAATTGTTTCCTGGCATTACCTTTATTTCTTACAGTTTCCTAAAAAATCTATCCTAAGTGTTCTTGTTTACGGAAACTCATTTCCTTCCCCTTGTTGGTTTCCACCTCAAATACTTGGGGACAGATAGAAAAACAGATACCTTTTACCCTCATTTTCATATATGTCTAGTACAGGTTGAAGTTTCTCTGATGATACTTATAGATTCCAATCTCCATGGTTATTTGAAATTATGTCAGAAATTATGATATGGGAACTGTTGTTATGGGCCTTATATTTTATACGAGGGAAGAATGTGTTAACGCTGATGGACTTGTCCTTAGATGGATAGTATGCAAATGAAGATGCAACTGAACTAGTTGGACTGACATCAAGCTACTTGCAGTATGAACCTTGACTAAATCCCAATACTAAATTGATTCGAGAAACTCCTCACAAGACTAAGTAGTATAACATTAGCTTGGTGATGCCAAATACCTAGTAGCAAGAGTAGGTATTATTCTTTTCCACCTTGAGTTAGGTTTTAGATTTTGATGATGTTTTTCTTCACCATTAGTGTAAAGGAGCCAGCAAAAATAAAGGATCATCATGCCTATATTATTTTTAAAGTTATTGGCATATTTGTGTTTCAAGGGTTTTTGTTGTTTTATTATTTTTGGTCCAACTTTAATGTAAATCTAGCTATTGTGTTTTCAACCATTCTAGTCAAAAGTATTATTTTCAATTTACTGATATTTGTGACTACTTTGTAAAGTTCTTTTATTAAATTTATTTTGAGAGCGATTTTGATATAATTTCAATTATTGTGATTTTAATCTGGATGTATTTTTATTTTAACTATTTAATAACTCTCACATAATTATTTAAAGGATGCTAGCTTAATGGAAGAGCATCTTCTTTATAAGAAGGAGCTAGGTGGTTCAATTCCACTGTGTCCTAATATGAATTAATACATAATATTGTAGTTTATTTTTAATTAAATACTTTTAATATTGGTTTATTTCAATGGTGAGATATTTTTCTATATTCATTATCTGATATTGTCTCTAAAGAGACAAAAGTGATGTTGTATTATCTTTGAATGTAATTTTTATTGTCTCTAGAGAGACTATAGTTAGGATCAAGGACATTGTCTCTTTAAAGACAATATGTCTTTAATCCCAACTATTGTCTCTAGAGAGACAAAAGTGAAATTGTCTCTCGAGAGACAAAAATGCTTGTGTTATATATTGTCTTTATAGAGACAATATTTAAGACAATTTAATTTGAGACACCTACTTAAAGATAATATTTAAGATAATAGACAAGTTTTCTTTTGTCTCAAGTTAAGACAATTTACCCAAAATTTGTTTTAAAACCCCCTTTGTGTTGTAGTGAAGCAAATTAAGAGATTATCTAGTTTATATTAAATCCAGTTATATTTGCCAATAATACATAACAATTAAAAAGTCAACTAAAAAGTTTAATAGAAATAATTTAATTATTTAATTATTGGACTTGAAATCACTTTCAAGTGGTAAAAATCCATTCATGGAAATAATTATTGATACATATCTCTCTCTCTTTTCCAAACCATATATCATTCGCACAACAACTAATACCCAAATTATGGTAAATCTATATATATATATATATTATATATATATATATATATATATACATCATCATCATCATCATTAATAAAAAGATTATGTATTCTAATAAACAATAGTGAAAAGGAAAAGTAGGGAGTTTAATAGAAATGATTTTATTATGAAACCTTAAAATGTTTACAAGAATACCATGGGTTGTAAGTCTCAAAATAGCTAATGTTTATATTACACGATATTATCTTTTTTAATTTTATTTTACTTTTATTTTTATTTATGTAATTTGATCCAATTAAAATGTTTTCATTAATAATTAATAAATTAATAATTTATTAATTTATTTTATTTATTTTTATTTTTATCTAATTTGACATAGTTGAAATGTTTAGATAACATAACATCACATGTATGAATATGTGTGTATTTTGGAATAGAATTTTGTGTAAAAATTAATAGAAATTTACTACTACTGATGCACTGGAATTGAAGACAAGAGATTACAAACTTATTTTACTATTATGTGGAATGGAAATCACAATTTAGAAACACATGCATTGGAACGCAACCATCAAAACCAAAATAACACAATGATTTACAGGGGAACTTAACGCGGAAAACCACACTAATGCTTTGGATTAATACAAATGAAAAGAGAAATAATTACAATGTCTTGCTTCAACTCCGAAGCACACCCTATAGTACAATATTGGTCTCCTGCCTCCTGACCTGCTATGGCCAACAATTAGCCAATTCAAGCCTCATATAACCTCCTATTTCCTCGCAAAATCCTAGAGGAATTAAGCTCCTAAAAAAAATAAAATTACCTATTTACTTGTGAAAATCCAAGGGGAATTGATCACCTATGCAAAAGCACTGTACACTCAATAATATACACATATAAATACAAGCATGATTTTTTCTCCACCTCAACTATGCAATTCGAATTACATGCATTATTGTGTCTATTTTTAGCTGATTGACTAGTTAATTGAGAGATAAGTGAGTTAACAACAATTCTACTACTCAAATGACCTTCAACTGACTCAACTAATGACTTGATCTTAGTTAACTGAGTTCAACTAACAATATCTCAACTAGATTGCTAACTCTTAGCAATCACTACATGCACAACTTTACTTCTAGATTATAACTCGAATTTACTGAGTAGACTAGTAGACAAGGCCGTGGAACACAAGTTAACTACTATACAACTCATCTTGCAGATATGGAACATTGAATTACTCAATTTGACTAAGGCACAAGTCAAAACTGAGCCTTTTTCTTGCTACAATTTCTAATATTTCAAGCATTTATTTCATAATAGGTTTCTAGAATTTTAATTTAAGTATCCATAATTATGGATGGTAGAGATTTTTATGAATGATAGATTCTAGGGGTCCCTCATTCCAACCCATGGTGGACCCAATCCAGGAGCCTATGGATTATGGGACCATGCATTCTCTAATTTCAGTAGAAATTACTCACAATCTTCTGTACAATAATGGGATCCCCAAACCATGCTTTGACTGCACCAAAATCTCACAAAAACATTTGCCTTGACATCAGAGGTAAGGTCAAATTGCATTGGTTGGGGTCAAAGCTTTAAATCCTTTGTGGCGAATCTCGATTAGAGATGGGCCTAACCACCTGACTAGGCCTCACCCCAAGTCGAGGTCAGGTTAGTCGAGGTCTCCATGTGCACTTGTCATGTTGAAACTCACACGATGACTATAATGGTCCTTGAGATAAATCTGCATTCACACCTATGACCAACCTTGGTGAAATCTTGTTGAGAAGGGACTGCGACCATATGCAAACACAACAACTTTTGTGGCTTCTAAAATGATCATGGACATGATAAAATGTACAAACATTTAAATGGGCGCACATGATATATATTAGAAGAAAGAAAATTATTACATATTTGGCCTCTCAGGCTTGAGGCCCTTAGACTGACTCAAATTTTTCCTAGCGCTTTCTGGTCTGATATTACATTGAAGATCACTGCCCCTCACATAGCTTGTAAAAACCTAACTTCCTAGTGAGGGAATTTGTCATGATAGCCTTCAAGAGGCTTCTAAACATTTACAATTACATAAAAAAATCAAGGAATTTCATGTCATCCTTAATGGCCTCCATGACACCCTTCTGGAAGTTGCTGGAATCGAATTTGGTTGGGGTGGGGTCGATGCTCCTGCATCAAACTCCCGCACTTGAAAATTTCCATGATCTCTTGATCATTTGTGTTTACTGTTGCATATCGTCCATCTTCACCATTGGGGTATTAAATCTCCACATATATCTTTGAGTGATTTTCAACTATGCATCCTTCACTGATATGACGTCGTCGACTCTCCTCCTTTGGCTAACTCTTTTGGCATCTTGGTTTGCCTCCCCTTGAACCTTTCGATCTTCTCTTTCTCGCTTGGCAGTTTCTTCTTTCCTCACTTCTTGAGAAATTATCTTGTTCTCTTGCGCCTCCTTCACGCACTCTGATACCACTTGATTAATGTTCGATTCCAGGGGTTCCTCATTCCAACCCCTAGTGGCTCCAATCTGGGAACATGTGGTTTATGGGCCCATGCATTCTTTAATTTCAGCAAAAACAACTCATGATCTTTTGTGCAACAATCAGATCCCCAAACCACACTTCAACTATGCCAAAATATCAGAGAAACATTTACCTTGACTTCAAAATTTGGGCAAATTGTGTTAGTTGGGGTTGGAGATTTCAATCCTTTATGGCGGATCTTGACTAGAGATGGACTCGATTGCTCAATTGGGCTCTACCCCAAGAAGGAGGTCGGTCTAGTTGGGGTCTCGACGTGCACTTGTCGTGTTGAAGCTCATGGGTTGACTACAAGGGTCCTTGAATTAACTCTGCTTTGGTGAAATCTTGTTGAGTAGAGATTTCGACCACCTGCAAACATAACAACCCCTATTGGTTCTAAAAAGACCATGGACGATAAAATTCATAAGCATTCAAATAGGTGCACATGTATATATTAGAAGAAATAAAATGATTACATATTTGGCCTCTTAGGCCTAAGGCCGTTAGCCTAACTCAAAATTTTCCTAGCCCTTTCTGGCCTAATATTACATTGAAGATGGTAGCCCTTGACACAACTAAAAAAACCCAACTACCTAGTGAGGAATATTGCCACGATAGCCTTCGAGACGCTTCTAAACATTTACAATTACATAAAAGATTGAAAGGAATTTCATGTCCTGCTCAATGGCTTCCATAATGCCCTTGTGGAAGTTGCTAGGATCGAATTTGGTTAGGGTGGGGGCAATGCTCCTACATTAGATTTAAACTCCACATAATATTTTTAAAAGTAATCATAGAGGGTTGAGATTTATATCAAATATAGTTATGCTTTTTTTGTTTTTCAATTTAATTAAAAAAAAATGTCATGTCCAGAATCTTGGGTGGAATTATGATACTTGTAATGCAAGTTCAAAAAGAGCCAAAAGGTAAAAGAGTAAGACATGAGATGCTTAAAAACAATGTAGTCTAACTATTATAGGTTTATTTGTGTAATTTGTCTAAGTGCCTTTGAATTTGTTTAGGGCACTCAATCCATTTATGCATTCAAAAGCATATTTTAAATATCAAGAAATCACAATCTCATTATTGTATCACCATATTCTGAAAAGAAAAAACAAAAATATATATTAATTAAACTGTTCATTTAATTATAAATATCACCACATTCCAAAAAAAATGCCAAAAGATCTATTAAGTAAACTGTTAAAGTATAGTAATCTCCTCTGTTAACTAGAGTGAGCAATTAGTTGCATGTTGTTTAAAGTGGAACAATCAATTACATGTTAAATCAAGTAATTTTTACATAACTAATATATTTAAAGCTCGCTAATTATAAACATCTCTATAATCTCATAGTGTTACTAGAAAATTCTAAAAATTTCTCATGCATTGTAAAATCTATTTAATGGCTAGAAAGGCAAAGTATGCCCCATGTGTTTTTCATTATCTTTATTCATATTTGTGCCTGATAATTTAACATCTTATTATAACATTAATTCAATCCATCAAGTTAATAATATATATATGGGTTTCACTAAACTTGACCATAGATCTCCCTAGCTGCTATTAAAATCTTGTGAAAAATAGTTTAGATGGGTTACCAACACATAGGGAGAGTCATAGGTTGATCCCACCACTCTTAAGAAAAGAAATGAAGCAACCACCAAAATTTGTTCATAAAACATTGTAGCATGAATTTTTTTTTATCAAGTTATTGTATCAAAGGGCTAACGCAAGTATCCAAAACTGCCTTCTCCTATTGACTCCATGGGAATTGGAGCCATGTGAGACTTGTGATTAAGGAAATATTCGATATTATTAAAAAAAAAATGTTGAAGCAAATTTTCCCTAAGCTACAACCACTAAAGGAAGACACAATCTCATATAAATAAGCCAAGAGGAACTACTTTTCTTTGCAGGAGCCGCTATTTACCCTCGCAAAATGATCCAGAAGGGATGCCATCTACATCAAAGCTCCATTGTATAAGGAAGAAAAAAATTGAGCTGAACTTCATAATTTATTGAGGGATGGAGCAGATCAGCTTCAAGTTTGAGAAGGACGAATATTTTTTTAGGGAAGAAAAATACGCGTGAATCTTTTCGACTAATAATAAAATGTCAATTGTTTCAAGTTTCAAGGTGTTGGTTTACAAATATTTTTTCAAAAAATTAAAAAAAAATCAGTAGATAAAAGTGGTTTATGAATTTAGTTATTTATTTTCGATATTTAAAAAAGGTGATTTAAAGTTATATATGTGTGTGTGTGTGTATCTCAAATTTGAGATATGGGTATTTAAATAAAACTAAAAATGGTTATTCCAAAATAAATTAAAAATTTGGTGAAAAGTGATTTTGTAATTATAATTGGGTGTTTTGTTGACTCCCAAACTTGCACCTTTCCTACACCTTTTTCTAGCTTCTTTCCATTCATCTGAACCTCCTAACTCATCAGTACCATTGCATATTAGCTAAAAAAGAGAATTTAAAGTGGTTTCTTGACTATGTGTTTATGTTGCTATTTGAACTAGATTTTTGTTTATGAGCTGCGGAATCTTGTCACTTTCTACAGCCAACCCAACTTTCCGCAGCTGTTTTGTCAAAGTCTATATTGCAGGTGTCTTCAGGCGAATCGAGCCACATGGGCAAGTTGAAAACGATGTGGACATGGACCAAGTCCTATTGGCTCAGTCGAATTCATCAAAAGAGGCCATAGTCAACAGGGGGCAAAGCGGTGGTCAACCTAAGAGTCCTATGGTGATAAAACTCTGTTTTTCACCACATGAAGATTTGTGTGGCCGTTCCTCAATCTAAGGAGACATATCAACACCTGTGGACTTCTCCATGAGCCGAATCCAACAGCCAACCTCCAAAGATTTAATCTTCACGGCAGCCATAACGCTAGATTCCTGGACGTGGTTGTTCACGTGTCTTTTATCAACACAGATTGTAGGAAATTAGTTATGACATCCTCTGTTATAAATAATGTGTTCTCATACGCATATTAGCTAGTCCTTGTAATTTAATTTTTGACTGTTAACAAGCCCACTGTGTTGTGACTCTATTTATGTGTCATGACTGCATTTTGAATACATCAGAAGACTCTGTTTATAAGCTCAATTCATGGTTAATAGTTGTTGCTCGAGGACTGTGCAGGGGGCCCCTGCACAAGCTGAGGTTTCATTCATTGTTGTGTAGTTTCATGCTTTATTGCCTTACGTTCCTTATGCCATAATCATTCATGTATATATATTGCATTGCTTATGGTCTTCACGTTTTACTTCTGTCCATAAATTTTCATGCTTTATACTGCTATTAACTGATCAGTGTCTTTGTTCCAGATTAGGCAGCTCGGGAATTTTCACATAGCTTTCACAATGACTAATGACATGGAATTATTCTTGTCCTTCTGCTGATTTATTTTCCTTAGTTTTCAATCCCAGCACTATTTTATTTATTTCAGTTTTGTATATTTGCTTTATTAGTTAGATTAGATATTAAATTACTCATGTCATTATCAGTTACCTCCTAAGGGATTGAAGTATGAAATGTGTAGTTTGATATTAGTTTATTGTTCTGCAAGTTAGTTATTGAATTGCTCATGTCATTTTTAGTTACCTCTGAAAGCCATAGCGGGACTAATGGCGAGGGATTGAAGTACGAGTGTGTAATTTGATATTAGTTTATTTTCCTGCAAATGAGATATCAAATTGCTCAAGTTGTTTATGATTACCTCCGAAAGCCATAGCCAGACTAATGGCGAGGGTTCAGAGGATGAACTGATGTAATTTCATTCTAGCTTTACTTTGTTTGCAAATTTTGGATTTCTTTGAGTATAGTTTCTTTTGTATTTAGACAACAACAAGGATACTGGGTTTCATGATCAATAGCTCACTGTTTGTTTGATTAGAATAGTGGTATGTTTTCATTTTTTTGTTAGGAGTTAATTTTGTCATTGCATATTTCTGCAGTTGGGAAATCAATATAAAGGACATCATTGCCTTGAACATTTATATCCATACTTATCTTTTAGAATTTTCTTCACACATTAGGAAACCAACCAAGATGAAAACCCCCATAACACATAAAAAAACCAAAAATGACAAAAGTACGAGATAGGTTATCTTGCACATATAGTGCGCCGCACTTCGTCAGCTTACGAATCCCGGATTGACAATTAAATGAAGCAATTTAGGACACACTAAATTGACCAAACATTTTGGCACCATTGCCGGGGA
>APFE031600414.1:65161-77616 GCA_000404065.3 Pinus taeda | reverse complement strand
ATACCATGAGTTTGGTATCCATGTTTATTGATACACGTTATTTATAAAATAGAGTGATTCTGTATAAAAGTAACATTGTTTATATAGTAGAGCATGAGCCTGAAAAATGTAGCACATTTGAGGTATTTTGAAGACAAGTTGTATGGTAGTATGTTATTTGCAAGAGACATAGTGTAGTTTAGAATTCCATTTAATCATGCATTCACTCATATCCATATTTGGAACAGTTCTCACTGAAAAAGAGAACTACCATGAATGGTCCAAGAAGATAAAGCATACCTTCATTTTCAATGAATTATGGAAAGGAGTATTTGAAGGAGAATCTAGGAATCTACCTAAAAAGCCCACATTTGATAAAGAGCTCATCGTATGGGAGAATAAGTACAAAAAGGCCTATGCCTTTATTTTTGCATCAATAAATTAAGAGGTGAGTGGTCATATTGCATAATTTACAATTTATTTTAGTTATTTAAAGAAGTTGAAAGAATTATATGATTCACACATAGAGCTTGAAGTAGTCATATTAATGATTAAACTCTTCAATATTGAATTGAAAGATGATGATCCCCTTGACCTAGCCTCAAGGATAAGAGCTATTATGCATGATGTACAAACCATTACTGTTAAAATGGATGTTCCTATCACAACTTTCATCAAGGCACTATATCCCACATGTTCTCATTATCTTGAATCATATAACCTTGTGGTAACCATAAAGAGATTAATTTTTACTCTCTTGTGGATAAGTTCAAAGAGCAAGAAAAAGATTTTGGGAAGAGGAAGACAACTGCTCAATATTTTCAAGACGTTGTATTCCTTACATAAAAAGAGAAGATTCAGACATAGGATTCTTCTAGAGGAAGTGGTGGAAGAAGACGATATGGAAAGAAGAATAACAATGTAGGAGGGACAAACATTACCAAGGTGGAATACCTAATCTTCATTTTATACATTACAATAGAAATGGGCATGATTCTTCCATCTGTAATCTCTCTTGGGCCAAAATTAGATGTGAAAGAAATGAAGAGAAAGGAAAATCAACAAATCTAGGAAAAATAAAGCACCTAAATCCACTCATTATATTGTGGCACAATGAAATATTAGAGTAACTGAATAATTTTTAATACTTCACTTGCTCCTTGGAAAGATGCATAGTTTATTGATCGAGGAGAAAATTGGCACATGCCCTTTAGGAAGGAATTTTTTGAATATTTTAGTGACAATGTAAATGGTTAAATATACTTTGTCAAAAAATAAAAACTCGAGACATCTAAACATGGCACCATCAGGCTTAGACTGCATAGTCTCCATGACTCTCTTCTACAATATGTTCTCTACATCCCAGAGTTGCAAAGAAGCTTGTTGTCTTTGGTTCAAATCCACTGGTAAGGGAACTCAATTGACATGTTTGATGGCAAGGTTGAGGTAAGAAAAGCATCAAACAACTCACTTGTCATGACTGGGATAGAATAAAAAAGCCTCTTGAAGAACCAATGGTCATTCACAAAACCATGCATATTGTTCTCAATATTATGAAGGTACATTACCATCTAGTGTTTATGGAATGCTATATTTGGACATTTGAACTATGACAATATTTGTTTATTGAAGAGAAATGGTGTTACTAGTTTTCACACCATTCATAGGAAACTAAAGCAATGTGATGCTTGTAAATGAGGAAAACACAACACAATCATTTCATGATTCTCTCTCCAGAGCACATATAAAACTTAAACCGACTCACTCTGACTTGTGTGGCCCTTGTGCTTGTTCCTTCTTGTTGTAGCAAAACAACAAATCCCCATTCTTAGTTAGTTCCTATTAAATAATGGGGACTCCATTTTTATTTTTATTTTAGTTTTTCAAGTAAAATACTTTGTTTTATTTAATAAAATACAATAGGGAAATTTGTTAGGAGCATTGTTAAAACAAATAAAACTTTTATAAAACTTAAGGTATTTTCCCTTTTCAGAACGAATATTATCATAGTTGTATTTCATAAATGTTATGAAATAAAAGTGTTCTAATGGGCCCACTCCCCAAAATCCCCTTTGTATTGAAAGTCCTTCATTATTAGTTTCATTAATAAACTTTATGAAAAGTATCATCCCCAAAGACCAACCTTGTGATGAATTTCTTAATGTTTGAATACTTTCCATTTCAGAGCTCTTATTATTGTAGATTTTCATTTAGTGACTTTGCCAAAATTAAAACCCACGAAAAAAAATTTGATTAAAATATTCCATTTCGAAACTTTTCATCTCGACACTGCATTTTTATTACACCTCCTAAAACACACTCCTCTATAATTCCCTCAAGTTTCGGTGGTAATCTTATCCCAACTTCTTTAATCGGGACCTATTTAAAAAGAATGTTACGAAAAGTGGTTCCTCCAAAATTATAACATATGATACCCTTTTATGATTATAGTATTGGACTACATAGTTTTCTATATGTGATTCCATATTTAACAAACATTATAATTCTCTGAATAAAATATTCATATTTTTCATTAGAACACTTACATCAAGATTCTTTTCAATATATCTCTTTATAACCTTTGTATTATCGAGATCTTCTCATTTCAGAGATTTGAAATATCGTAACTCTATTTTAATAATTCTCCGATATCCCACTCCCAAAATTAACGTGTCATTTTTTACATGTCTTCCTGCTAGTGTACTTAATGGATTTAAATGGATTCTACTAAGTATGGAAAACAAAAAAATTACATTTAAGTCACTTTCGTCTCATACGATTCGTTCCCAAAGCGATTTCTACTGTAAATTTTAATCTCTATCAGTGCTAAGTTTTGGCTAAGTAAGTGTCTCTATTGGTTTACTATGTATCTCCATTACATGAAAGCTTTGATTCTATAGGCCACCTTCATAATGGAACCAATCCTAAATACCATTTCCGCCACTGAATATGTATCCATATAAGGATTATTCTCTCTTGATTCTTTGATTATCAATCTTTTCATTTTTTAAGAAGTTACAATTTCAAGGTGGATGCACGCGAAAATCAAGCAATTGGATTAAGAGGGGGATCATTATTAGTCAAAGATCAAGTCTCATATTCTCCCATCTCATGACTTCCTATTGAAAATAGCAACAAGAAATGATAAAAATAGAACTGCTATAAATAGAAATTCGGCCAACGTTGAACATAGGAACAAGAGATGAAAAAATGGAAATGCTAAAAATATCATTCTATAAATAGCATTTCAGGATACGTTCCTATTTTAGTTAGTCCCTGAACTAAAATAGAGAAGTAAAATTCAAATTTGATCTTAGCAGTTGTCTGTAAAATAATTAATTAATTCATCTTGACTTAATTAGTTAAGGAAAATCAAACATGAAGTCTATGTGGGGACATGCAACAATATCTCCATTAATTGAGGAATTTATCCACCAATTAAAGAGATAAGGATGAGTTGTAATACTGAGTTGAAATTAGTTGGCTTAGTTAAGTGAGTCAATTCCAGTTAGATTGATTCAAACAATTTGTTGAATTAATGTAATTTTAGTTAGTTAATGCTTGCATGCATGTAACTACTGCACTTCAGATAACTGAATATTCTTTCATAAATAACTCATGCATGTCAGTTCAGACAGAGACCCAGTTGAGATCAGATGGAGGGGCAATGTACTATCAGTTGCTAGAATATTCCATTGTGAATATTCCTTGCATGTAGAAGGAATTCTTTCCTTGAGGATTGCGTAGTTACTTCTTCACGTTTAGTGAGTGTGATGAGGCCAATTCACACATGAAGCTTCACTCGACCCCAAGAAAAACTACGCAAGGAAATAGGAGGCTTGGAGGGCTTGGGGATGACATATACTATGTATATTCAGTCTGTGAGTTGTATTGTTTGATTGCAGAGAGAGCAGGACAACTTGATAGCTAATTCCTTTTGTAACTTGAACAAGATTTCTACTTGTATGATAATACAGAGATTGGGCTTTTAGGCTTAGGCTTTCCCCGGGTCATTTCCTTAGTGTTATGTGTGATTGATTTCTCATTCTTAGTTATATGTGTTCTCTTGATCTTTCTCAATTCAATTAAGCTTCCGCAAAGTATTGTAGAAGTAGACCTTGTATTGTGTTTTAGTATATTGCATAATTTGTTGATCTACAGTGGGAATTTCTACACTTCCATCCACATGGTCCCCATGAAATTATATTATTATTTGTCACTCCCATGGTCTTAGAATCATTCATGAATGGAGGGGTTAGTTATGGTTTATCACTGGGGAGACAAATGTATCATTGATGTCATATTGAATGAGAATATGAGGGAGATTGGATTTTCTTTATTCTAGATGATTTTTTTTGTCTCTCATTGTCCTTTGGCATGAAATGATCACACCAGAAATGAGAAAGTTGGTGCTTCAACTTCTAAATGTGATGTTTGTTGTTATGTAACCGGATCACAAAAATAGAAGAAAAGATAGATCAACGACTTGAAAATATGCCTCCTCAAGGGGGAAACCTCCTTTTACATAAAATAAATGAACAATTCTTGAATGATTCAAATGAATAAACCTCATTAGTATATATAGGAGTCTTAAGGGTGAAAATATAATTAGGGCATGAATGACACTAATAATATAAGGGCTCATAATAATAATAGTGGGTTTTTAAGGGGCACAACAATAGAAACATGGGGTATTATGGGGTGCATCAACAACAATATGGGGGATACATTAGTATTATACATACCTAACATGACCTTCTCCTTCAAAAAAGTGGTGTCCTCAATGCTTGAGTAGTTTTATAATCTTCTATATGAATTAGTCATCCTCCCATGTGGAATCTTCAGCTGGTAAGTTCTTCCACTTGATGAGATACTCTGAAATTGACTGATTTTGTTGTTATCAAATTCTTGTGATTGCTTTAGGTTCCAATATGATATTTCCTTCCTCGTCAAGTTCTATATATATAGGTTGAGCTAATACCTTCTCACCTATAACCTTCTTGAATCGTGAAACAAGAAAAATGGGTATACTTGTGAGGATGCATGAAACTCCACTTTCTATTGTATAGTACCAATCCTTTACAATACCTTGTAAGGGTCAGAGTACTTGGGTGATAATTTATTATCCTTATTGGATTTCTTGAGGGACATTTGTTTATATAGTTGTAGCTGTAAAAATACCCATTCACCCACATCAAAAATTCTTTCACTTTGATGCTGATCTTCTTGTTCTTTCATTCGATTTTGCACCATAGTACGATTGTACTTTAAGATTTTGACAAGCTATTGTTGATGCTTGATGCGATATTTGACTGCTTGAACCTTAGAATCATCGCTTAAAGACAATGTGATGGATGGTGGATGATACATATAAAGTGCCATGAATGGGGTAATTTTTGTTGCAATATGGAAGGAAGTGTTATGCCACCATTCTGCAAGAGGTGACCATTTGACCCATTGTGATTGTTTACCAGATACAAAGTAGTAAAGATATCCTTCAAAGAAAAATTCACTATCTTATTTTCCCCATGAGTTTGAGGATAATAAGATGAGATATGATCTAATTGAGTACCAAGACAAGAAAACAATTATGTCAAAAAATCCGGTGAAAATGGTATCTCTGTTACTTACAATAATATTTGGGTTTCCATGTTTTATCTCTGAGATAATCATTGGTTAATCGATCAATGCCAAAGTGTCTATGATTTTTGGTTTCTTTTTTAAAATATTAGGTGACTAGGATTCTAAGCCTAAATGAAAGAATACTGCAATCCTAAAATTATTTAACAGTTAATAATGGTTGTCCCTTTACCTTAAAAAAAAATTAGCTTGAAAGATTTGTTGAAAGAAGAAGCTTGAGAGGTATATAACTTGTGAGCATTCAAATAGAATCAAAATATCTATAGGGAAGATGCAAGTAAACTTCGTTCATTGCTAAACAAAACACATTGTAATTACTTGAAAGAAAATGATAATTAAAAGATATAAAGGAGAAATTAGGACATATGGTTCTAATTAGCTAATCGTTTTATGAATTATAACATCACTAAAATTCTAAAACTCACCGAGATTCAGTGAGGCCTAGTGCAAATTATTTCAACTTAATTAAATGCATGTAGAATACCAAAACTGAAATGAAAACTAAATGAAAACATACAGAGAAGATAGAATTATTGAAAATAAATCCATAATCATTATTATTGCCAAAAAATCCTCGGTTACAAGTATAATTGATCAAGTATTCTTATGACATGGTGCATCCATTTTCTAATAGAAATGGGAGTTATTTATATAGATTTCGATAATAATACCTTAAACAATTTTACCATAAAAATTGAACAATCAATAGCAAAAATAGAAGAAACGAGGAAAGATAGATCCACATTAGATTTTCTAGTGCTTATTTGATTGAGTTATGTTGATGATCTAACCCTCAAATGCACTGTGTAGTTGTTGAAATGGACTCTTTATCACAATGTCAACTATTTTGCTGTGTTTTGTTCATCCATGTAATGTCTCCTACTATTACTTTTTCCATTTAATCTAGAGCCTTTTCTAATGATTGAATGGGCGGAAGATTAAAGAAACAGACGAGTGATCAGGTGGTGTGTAGTGGCTTTGCAGTAGAAGTCATGAGAACAGAGGAATCAGAAGAGAGATGAGTGGGTGAATGAGGGCAGCAAAACTACTTTCAATTACTCATATGCCAAATTAAGCCTAACTTGAGCAATCGGGAAGAAGCGAAATGGTATCGAAGCCTAACAGGCCAAAAGGAGACTCGTATTGGGGAAATCATGACTCCTTTGAACTAAAAATGGAGGGGAAAGTGATTTGAATCACTATCGCATCAGCGTAGGGAGGGACAAGCCTATCGAAATAAACTGTGACGGGGAATGGATGTGATATATGTATTTATCATGATAGATCTTGTATCAGGGTCGTATGGTGAAAGAATTGTTGGGGTTGGTATCCATGTGATATAAAAAATATTTTAACAAAGAAAATATTTGCAAAACATGACCTGGCAAATATCAAAACTTTTAGGAAGTGGCACATAATACAAATTGGGTTTGGATTTGATTAGTGCTATTTACCCATGTCAATCGCAAAAGACTATGTTTTGGGAGCAAAACCTTCCATTTTTTCATTATTGTTCATAAAATTTTGGATCTAGGCTGCACTGGGACCTTTTGTAGAGTCATTGTCAAAAGTTTCGATGAGAGAGGTTGATATGATTTGGCTCTGAGCTCCATATATAAAATTTTGGGTCCATGTTTGATTGACGAAAGAAGCATGGAGATGGCTTGGAAGCTTCCATTGAATGGATCTTCCGATTCACTCCAATATCCTGCAATTATTTTCGGTCCAGGCCCTCCCTATCGTATATCAACTGTTATGGAACAAGTGTTGTGTACACAAGAACTTATGCGATCCTCCGATGCAATTAGGATGATGGGGCCTGCATCCATAGATCAAACAATATTTGTGATCATAATCCTTTGTGAAAATATATTATAACAGCCCACAATCCTTTGTAATTTCTCATTGGAACTTGGGTTTAATATATATGCACCCCTGTCGCAATGAACTCTATAATATAATATTTATCCTAAGGTCTAACATTTGATTTTGAAGGTTACATATAAGGCTCCGAGGGCCATATTTTTTCATGGGATTTGTGATTTTGTCTAGGAAAAGGGATACCGACCTTGGGAAATTTTATTTATATGAAAGATTTTAAAACTTAGCAAGGGAAGGATTTTTGGGTTTTTAAATTGGAAAATGGAGAAAAGGGGTTTTATTTATAAATATGAAAATGGTTTTTCATTTAGAAAATGAAAAGAGGTTTTATTAGGAAATTAAAAGAAGGATAAGAAAGTGACTGAAGAATGAAAGAGATAAATGGAGGATAATTAAGGTAAATGAAGATAAATGAATGGTGAACTTTCTCTTTACATGTGTCAAACTCTCAACTTTATTACAAACGGTGGATAAATCTCATCATAATTTCTTGTAGATAAAATAACTCTTACCTAATCTAATCTAACCATATTTGAATAAAATCAAATGAAATAAAACTAAGTTTATTCCAAAAACGACATTTAAATTGGCTCCATGTATTATGCCATTTAATTTTCTCTCTTTTATTTTATTTTATATTTTTCTCTTTTTCTATATTTTTACTTTTTTCCTTTTTCATTTTTGTAATATATATATATATATCGTTTTTTAATATTATTTTTTCTTTTTCTAACTTATCAAAACAAGAAAATAAATAATGTTACAAAAGTTTGGACTAGTTTTCACCTCTTGGCCCAGTTATGTAGCACCTCCTCTACGATCCTGTAGCAGTTCTGGTATTCATGTAGTAGTAGTGCGTGATCCTATAGCACATATAAACCAACTATGAATTTCTTTTGTAGCACCCTAGGTAGCCCGTTGTAGGATCTAGCTTGGCCTTTGATGCCTTAATAAGTCTCTCTAATTGTTTTTGGAAAGAGCATTGGCACAATTGAAATAGACCCTTGTCCTTTTATTCCCTTCTTGTGGTAATGGGCTCGATGCGCTTGGTGATATGACCTCTACACATATTTTATTTATTATTCGTGGTCCCCACTCCTCGTAATTATCACCTTCCTTAATTCGACATTTCCACATTCCATGGGTGGCTAGGTAGACTAAAATTTACTAATAAACAGTGACCAAGATTACAACCCACCTCTAGCCCATAAAAACTCCATCCTTTCTCATTAAAAACATTTTTTAACCATTATGCGCATAGGGAAAGAGGTGATGGGTGGCATACATGAGCCTACCTATCATGTTGAGTTGTTGTACATGCATGCATGTTGATATTGAACCAGTGGTTGATCAACTACTCTCTGAAGGTGTTATATTCCATACTCTTTCTTATGAATAGGTCCTCATGTGAAAAAACAATATGATGATGTATTTGGCTAATGAAATCCAATGTTCGATTTGTTACTGTTGGAGTGGATAGGTGACCTTGAGTCTCGATCTTAGGGATGGTGTGACTTCCTTACTTCTTAAGGGTGGCCTCTTGATGCTTCATGTAAACCAAAGCTTCATTGTGGAGCTACAACAACCCTTTGCCTACACTTTTGTTGGTTTTGTGTTGGTTGCTACAGGATTGGTCTCCTTCATGTAGCAGTCACATTATCCCTTCCAAGGCCCCATATTTCTTCATGAAGTACATTCAATGACATGGATACATCATGGTGAGCCTATGGAAAATAATACGAGCTCTCACAAGTCAATTTTTTGTGTGCTTTTTCATGGAAAGATGTGGAATCCTAAGAAGGGGGTTGATCGGATGGATTGGATGAGAGATAAAGGAGGTTTTATAAATATTTCCTAACATTTTCCAAGGTAAAACATGATTTTTGATCTCCTTCCCTAAGCATATCTCAATCTTGTAGCACTTATGGTCGATCCTATAGCAATTCTAGACAATCTTGTAGCACTGCAGGATTGAGGCAAAATCAGGTGTAGTTGCTCTCTAGGTGATGGATGGATGTAGGTAGATGGGGGACATGATGGAGGAAATGCAGTGGCTAGGTTAGGGAATGGAGAGATTGGTTGCGGGCTATGTTCCTTCAGTTGTTGTCCCTTTGTCTGTCTAGAGTCCTACAAAAGAAAAGTGTTAGTAGAATTGATGTAAGGACTCCCTTACCTCTGTGTGATTCCTCCTTATGTTTACCTTTTTCTCTTTTTTTTTTTTTGAGACATGTTGATTGCCTCAGAAGATGTTTTCAATCTGTAAGACTGCCTAAGGCACCTTAGAGGAGGTTTTCACTTGGGGATCTTTTCAACATAGTTTTCCTTTTTTTTTCTCTTAAGTTGCCTTGTAGAGGTTTTCAACCCTAGAGTTGGTCTTAGATTCCTCATGGAGGTTTTCACCCAGGCCCCTGAATTTATTTTTGCTTTAGTTTTTCTTTTTTTTGGTTAGAAGCTTAGTGAATTGGGGTTTTTAAGCCTCCCAACTACATTCATCTCCTTGCTAATTGAACTAATAAACTCTTATTTGGACCAAGGTCTTTTGTACAAATTCAACTGGTAATCGTTAACAAGCAAGGGGATGCTTTCCTCATCAACTTTTTTGATTTGGATAGACCCATTCCAATAACATGTTTCCATTAGATAGGGGCCCAACCACCCTGTCATTAAGTTTCCTATGAAATCGTTGAATCTTGAATCATATATAAGGACCCTATCACCCTCTTTAAAATCTATCTCCCTAATGTGCGTATCATTCCATATTTTCCTCTGTAGCTAGACTACCTTAGTGCATAAGAGAGCCTACAATATGAATTCATATAAACAATTTGAGCTAGAGTAGCCTCTCGTGGTATGTTGCACTGAGGTCTAAGTCTAATTGAGTTGTCATACTTAGGGTACTATATTCAAATTCAATGGGCAGAAAGGCCTTCTTTACATAAACTAATTCAAATGGGGTTAATCCATTGGTGGTTGTCCAAGTGATATTATAGGCCCAAGTGTCTTCCATAAATATATCTACCCAATCCTTTCTATTGTTGCTAACAACCTTCGTCAAAATGTTCTCCAAGGATATGTTTGTGACCCGTGCTTACCCATTTTCCTGAGGATGATAAGCAATGGATTTCATGTGCTTGATGTGGTGTTGGTTCATCATTTCTTCAATCGAACTTGAGGTGAATTGTGTCCCTTGATCAATGAAAAACTCCCTTGGAAAACCAAATGTGTAAAAGATTTTCTCCCTCTGAATTTCAACCACCTTATGCTTAGTTATTGCCTTGACTTCCTTTCCATTGACCCATTTAGTTAAGTAATCAGTGCATACAACGATGTACTTCTTTTGTCATGATGGGGTATCAATGGGCCCAATTAATTTCATGCCCCATTCTCAAATGGCTCAAGAGTCACTTAAGGCTGTAGGGGAATTTCATCCTTAGGTGTCGGCTTTCCCATCTATTGGCACTGATCACACATGGTGGTGTACTTTCTTGCATGTTGATGTAGAGTGGGTAAGTAGTAACCACCTTGTAGAGCATTGAAGGTTGTCCTCTTAGAAGAAAAGTGACCCCCACAAATTCCATCATGGCATGCTGAGAGGATGTCAAAGACCTCTTCCCTCACACACCTCCTCAAAATATGATCTGGCCCTAGCTTGAAAAGATCCTCCAAGTGAAATGGTCAATCTTCCTAATAATCTTTCTCTTCTCCTTGGAGGATAGATAAGTAGGGAATGTCCCATCAACCAAGTAGTTTTATATATTAGCAAACCAAGGAGATAGCATCGAGATGGAAGGTAGGTTTTCATCTGGAAGTTAATAATCCACTATCTCCTCAGTTCCTACATGAAAGGTTAATCTTGACAAAAAATATGCAACCACATTCTCTTTCCTAGGTTTTCCAACAACAAGTAAATCAAATTGTTGCAATAATAACAACCATCTAATTATCCTAGCATTGACATCAGGCTTATTCACTAAATACTCAATGGTTTCATGATTAGTGTGAAGAAAATATTGATATCTAGTGATGTAGCGCCTAAAATTGTTCAAAGAGTTTACCACTACCAAGATTTGTTTCTCAGCGATTGTATTGTTAATTTCAGCCTTAGAAAGGTTCTTACAAATGAAATATATAACATAGGGAAGTTTGTATTTCTCTTTTCCTAAGGTTTCTCCTACAACCTTAAACGATGCATCTATGTGAACGTGGAAAGGAAATTCCCAATTGTGATCCCTAAATATGGGTGCATTGGTTAACTTATCCTTTAGTAATTCGAAGGCCTCTTAACATTTGTTTGTTAAACAAAATTATGAGCCTTTATCTAGTAGTCCAGACAAGGGTGAAGCCAATTTACTAAATTCCTTAATGAACCTTCTATATTACCCATCCAATCCAAGGAATGTTTGGGAAACCCTTTATTTTTGGGGGATAGGAAGACTTTTAATGATAGAAAATTTGTAGGGGTCAACCTGTATCCCTCCCTTAGAGATGGAGTGGCCTAGGAAAATCGTTGCATTCATAAAAAAATCACATTTCTCAAGAATTAATGAAACATTCATCTCAATGCATTTCCATAAGACTTTACATAGATTATAAAGAACTTCCTAGAAGTCACACCCATAACGAGTGAAGTCACCCATGTATATCTCAATAGTGTCATGAACAAGGTCAACAAAGATACTTAGAACTATCCTCTAGAAGGTAGCAAGAGCATTGCACAAACCAAATGGAAGGAATATATAAGAGGCATTCAGGGAGTTGAAGTGGAGGGATATATAGCAGGAGCATTGTTCTCCAGAACGAAGCGCCGATAAATTGGTCCATTGGGTAGCGGCGCCCCTGGGGTCAGATCGATGGAGTGCTTGAATTGACAGTGCAGAGGAACCCCTGCCGGGGAGGTGAAGATGTCTTTGTACTCCTCCACAATCTTGTCCATCTGTAGCTGCCGTTTTTGCGAG
>APFE031600414.1:40888-61624 GCA_000404065.3 Pinus taeda | reverse complement strand
TAAAAGATTGAAATGGATCTTGGGAGGAGAGACCCCCAAGATCTGAAAACTTGCAATGGATCTTGGGGGAAAGACCCCAAGATTTGAAAATTTGAAATTACCAGAAGAAGAATATGAGAATGCCCAATAAACAAAACCACAAAGAAACTTTTTATTAAAACCTAAGTGGAAATAAACCAGCTAGAGCAATGGTAGCTTATCTCTGAGAAGAGATGTGGCGGCTACATGCCTTTGAACTATAAACGCTACATTGTGGCGGACAATCTGTCCTTTTACAAAATGTGACTTGTTACTTATATTACTTTTTAGTTACAATACCATGGGTCAATTCCATGGGTGAATGAATACCATGGGTGGATGTCACAATACCACGGGCCAATTCCATGGGTGAATGAATGCCATGGGTGGATGCCACAATACCACGGGTGGATGCCATTTACAATACCATGGGTAAATTCCATGGGTTGATCAATAATATGGGTGGATGAGTACCATGGGTTGATGCCATTTTCCATTCGGATCAATTAGGTACCCGTGGGACATGTGAATGTGGTATTTTCTTAGTCCTCAGGGTGGATCTATATTTGGTTGCACCCACTAAATCCATCTAGGAAGGAAAATAATCTCTTACCTGTAAGGCCATCTAGGACTTGCTCAATCAAAATCAATGGGAAGCATCCCTTCTTTGTATCATTTTTAAGCTCTTGATAATCAACACATATCCTCCACTTCCCATTTTTCTTGGGGACTAGGACAAAGGGGGCACCAACTCACTATCTGAAATGGGGTAAATGAACCCTGCATCTAGTATCTTTTGCAATTCCTCCTTCACAATGACCTTAAGAGCTAGGTTCATCCTCTTCTAGGGTTAGTGGAGAGGCTTGCATCGCTCTTTGATGTAGATATGATGGGTACAAATTGAGGGATGTACACCTTTCATTTTCTTATAGTCTGAAGTAAAAGAATCAAGGTTTTGTCTCAGCACAGTGCATAATTTATCTTCTTTCTCATCTCAGAAAGGGGTTGATATTTAGATTTATTGATGGGATAATGACCACAACCTTGACATGATCTAGGTCAATGTAGATAAAGAATGGATTATTCTATGGATATCTCTCAGAATTTTCTAAGGATTCTTTCATTAGTTCATCAATTGGCATGGAAGTCGGAGGTTGATTATGTAATATATGGTGAATAAGGTCATGTTCATCAAGCTTCCTACCTCCTATAGTAGTGTCTAGTGTATAGACTAGGTAGAGGGATTTTTGATAAATACTCTTCTTCTTCCTCATCCTCTAACCATAAGGGAAGGACATGCTCAATAGAAGGTTAAGAAGTAGGGTATAACACAAGTTGTTTTGATAGATGCCTATTCTTGATGGTCATGTTCCGAGGCCTACAACTAATGTAGGAACCAATAGTCTCCAACCAAGGTCTTCCTAGGATGAGAGGGTAACCATTAAACATTGTTTTCAGTTGGAGGAAAACGAAATCTATGAGGTACTCCCAAGAGTCGATGGAGAACATTACAAATTTAATAACTCCTTTAGGAGCTACTATGGATCTAGCTACAAGCTGCATCACTCTAGTGGTCTCCCTCAAGGCCCTTGGGAGGTTGAGCTTGAGCATGATTTCCTTGGTCATGGAATTTATTCCAACCACAAGGTCAATCAAGTTATTAAGGACCATAATTCTATAAATTTTCACATCCATCAGAGAGCTACCAGGATCCAAGTACATTGGGGAGATAACTTCCCCAAGTATTAGATCAGGCAACTACCCAAGAACATTGATTAGTGGGGTTATGTCTCCTTATTCTCCTAGGACTTTTAAAACATTATTCCTTCATAACAGTTTTGTAGATGGGGACATCTTTGATGGCTTAGAGAAGGGGTATTTTGACACAATTTATTCAATCATCCTAGAAGTTTAGCCTCTTCCACGGTGTGTTGTGTAGGTTGGACCAACCTTTCAAGATAGGGAGATGAATTGTCTTCAGGGGTACTATATTTCTTCTCTTATTAAAGTTCATTAGGTGGAGAAGGTGGGTGACAATTTGGAAGTACATTCCTAGACTCAAGGTTGATCTCTTGGATTTTCACAACATAAGCATGATAGGATATCTCCCCACTGTAAACCTGTTGTGATTTCTTGTTCTTCAGGTTTGGATTGGGTTGGGTAGGAATTGAAGGTTGCTTAGGTGGGTTATTATGAGGGAGTTGTGGTTGAGGTTAAGGAGGAGGCATTAAAGCAGGAGGTTGGGCTACTTGAGGCCTCCATCATTGTTAGTGGTTGCCCCATTCAGGAGGTTGCAGTGGATATGGTTGGAAAGGAGGATTAATAAGTTAAGGAGGGTATTGAGGATTATAAGACCAAGGAGAGGGTATGGACCATGATGGATGAGTGAAAGGGTACCAAAGCTGGAAATGTGCATTCTCATTTGGATTATAAGGAGGATAATGTGGACCTTGCATGCCTTGTTGTTTTTTTAGCTTGTGAGAGTGTTGTTTCACTTGTTTTTTTGAATGACGATTGGAGTTTTAACATTTTTTAGCTTGCAGAAGTTTTTTTTCAAGTTATAGATTTCCCCTCTCAAGTGTCGCATGAGTTTTCCCTATTTTGCACCAACAGTCATTGTTGCAGTGAATCCTTCACATGTCTTGTGTTCCTCCAGTTTAATTAATTGTTGCACTTGTTTTACGTGCATACATCTACACTTAATCATATTTGCACTCATCCTCACATCATATTTCAGACCTTCTTAATTGTACACACCCCATGAATAGGTATGGGATCCCCTCTACTTAGGATCTCACATCTCATTGCATACACTATGCAATTTGGGAGCTCAAGGTAGCTGCCTTGGCTTCTAGAATTGAACAGAGCCTGTCCTCAGTTGGCTCCAAATAAACACTACGTAGTTCTAGGAGCTAGTCTCTGGGTTTGGTCACTCAGACTTTACATTGCACAGTTCCATCCATCAAGCTTCCTCACTCACTATTAGGAATGCGTAGTGCGTAGTTCCCACAGTAAGCCAATCACCCCTATTAGTAAAAATTGTGCAATTCCTCTCATTAGATGCCCTGTTTTCCGCTTGATCATGCTTTGAAGTTAGATTTGTAATAAATAATGTCTATCTTCCATGAGTGTCTATTCATTCCCACAGGTAACACACTTGTGAAGCACTTCTATCCAACATTCATTGTACCATAGAACCAAAGAGAGTTGTTTCAAGAGCGACCATTGAAAGTTGTGCCGGGGAAGAAGTTGTGTAAGCTCTAGTTTACTTTCTAATATATGCAGATGCCCAACTGTTTATAAAAAAGGAATCAACACTAACATGGCAACAAGACCAACAATAGTGGTAAAAGGAAACAGTTCAATATAGGATCACAGAAAGAGGAAATTATTGACGTATTAAAGGTAGAACAAAGCTACAGAGTGAAAGAAGACTCAATCTTCATATAGATATCTTTGAAAGCAGAATAAAAAGGAAGCAAAGGACATATATAGCAAAGTGGAGGAATAAAGAAAAGAAGAGCTTGCAGGTAGGAGAACTGAGATCACAACAAGTAGAACGACAATCGAAAGAAGGACAAGAACTAACGAGGAAATAATATGAAGAGAAACAAAAGTGGGAATAAGAAAAAAGGCAAGGTACATTGACAAAGAAAACAAAACCAATAGAGGCTAATGAGTTGGAACAACCGACAACTAAGGAAGAGAGTGAATAGATGTAGGTTCCCTCACAAAACTTAACCACAAGAACCAAGTCCGATTAGAGGTCGACAGGTACATGGAAAAACTAAGGAGAGAGGCCACCAAGGATGGCTTCAATGCGATCGCAACAAACATGCACAAGGACATTGGGGGTCTTGTCATGGTCTACACCATGCCACACATGCTTCAGAAAGAGTTGGACATAGGTTCCAAGACCATATACCCAGAAGTTATGGAGGCAAGAGTTAGTTATCAGGAAGACACCATCAAGAAACTTGGGGACATCATTTCATAGTACCAATCTTGGCATCAATACATGACCGAGTAGCATCAATTGGAGTTTGCTGAGTTGGTATTTTCTCAAACTTTGGAGTCATAGTGTTTTTCCTTCCTTCTTAGATTGTCTCTAGCCTATTTTATCTCCCATGGCTACATGTGGAAAATGTATACTATTTGTAAACATGGTGTAAGTGAAATTCCAAGTGGCATTAGTGGAATATGAACAGTCACTATGTAATGTAAACAGTTATTTGTAAATAAGTTGAAGATTCATGAGGGTATTTGAAGAGTCACAAAGGGGAATGTCAAAGGTCACCCCACCCTTTGTTATAGATAGAACCTCATAACTCATAGAATGGGCTTTTGGGAGCCAAGCTCTTGGCTAGGCATTGCTTAGAGAAGGCTTGGGGAGTATTATGATAGGCCTTGGCTTCTCTACAGCATATAGCAAGTACATCTCTTTGGAGGAGCAGACGTGTTGACTGTAATGTTCCACTTTTAGGGCTAGTGGTTGTAAATAGTGTATGTATGGATTGAACTTTCACTTAATAATATAACTGATATAACACATGTTCATGTATACGTTGTTATTATAGCTGACTATTCTGGTTGCTTTAGAAATGTATGTTATTTAACTTACACATTTATGTATGAACTATTTTTTATGCAATTGTATGTATCTTGTTGAAGATGTGTTGTTGTATTAACCCATCACTTTAGATTATGGACTATTTCGATTCCACCCTATGATTTCATTTTGCTCCTGTGTTCCTTTTTCGTAGTATACTATTACAAGCTTCTAAGGGACACACTTCCTTTTCCCCTCTGTTATCTAGAACCCCCATGCATTTCACTTGACTTGCAGCAAGGTCACACACTTTCTTAGACAAATTTATCATACTTACCTCTGCATGCTACCACGATCACAACACTTCTTTACTACCCATTGTTGGGACTCCTACTCGAAATGATCCCATGTCTAGTTTAGACTTCTTACCGAGGAGATCCCTTGACATGTTAGCGAGTCCAACACTGTCAACAAGTCCTCTAAGGATTCATCTAGTCCTAGGGTCATCTTAAAGATTTCCTCTTTTGTCTCTTTAGACCTACAGTAACCCTTGTAATTCTCATTAAAGGCTTGTTGAATTTGTGTCCAAGTAATGATGTTGCCTCGAGGTAAGCTTATAAACTAATGCAAGGCTCCATCTTTGCGGGTGGATGGAAACAACTTTATCTTCTGTTTATTAGAGGTATAGTCATAGGTCCTACATAAAACAGTAAATTTAAACATGAATGTGTTAGGGCCCTCAAAGGTTAGACCATGGAAGGGAAGTACAAATTATATTCTTCATGTTGGCATCGTCATTGATTTCTTGGATAGGAAAGCACTCATTTTGTTTGTTTGCAGCCATGGTTTGGGTAGGTGAGATGAGTTGTTCCTCCCATACGGGTTCCTCAAAAATTTCAAGTTTCTCACCTAGAGGGGTTTCTAACTCCCGTGTAGTGAGAGAGGGAAGTTCAAAGTCACCAAAGAAGAATGATAGTTGGCTACTTGAAGGTGTTGGGGTTTTTGGTAGGAATTTCCGTTGATATCCCTACTCATACGAGGCATGAAAGCACTAGCTCTATTTTTTTCGAATTTTCCCCCTTTTTTTTAAACATTTTCAAATTAATAGTACTGATGCAAAAGGGAGGAAAAAAAGTAAGAAACTTCTGAGTAGAAAAAATACCTAATTGGACCCCTGCCCGATAGTGGTGCCAAAAAGTGATGAGCCCTAGTATTGCAACAAGAATGTTACGACTCCAAGGCTACTAACTTAAATTATCAACCTAGGATTCGTAGAAACTTAGAGGTGGCAGTGTTGTATGCACTATACATCAAGCTTTACTCATGTCACCTTCAGCCATTGAATCATATCAACGCATGTAGACACCACTCCTTAAACTAGCTTACGAAGATAATTTGTGTGAAAAGGAAAGAGTCTACTCTAATCACAGGACAATGAACATTATCCTAATTGAAGAAATGAAAGTGTCATTCATCAAATGTAAATACTAACTATAGCTACAGGAAGGGAATATACTATACTAGTTGTAGAAATAATGCATGCTATTCTACTTGCAAAACAATCAAGTCAACACTCTACTTGCATAATGTAAATCATTACTCTATTTGCAAATTGCCTTGAAAGAGGAAATTTAAACTACAGGGCATGACTAGAAAATCTAAGAGTGTAACCTCAAAAATGAGGTTTAATCTATTTGCATTGAAGAGTTTCCCTTTATATCACTGAGTGTAAGATGGTTTTAGCTTTAGTAGCACAATCCTTACTCATTGCATAAAAGAATATTCATTGTGATTCTAATTGTTGTCTTGTACTTGCAGTGAAGAAAGAATGGGTCTAGAGTGGTCATTGGGTCTACCTAACCATTGATTCAAAGTGCGGGGGTAATTATTCAATCCCAAAATGCAAAAATCAAGATCTTAAAGCAAATCTAGCCAAGTTTAGGCAATGCTACAAGACTACTATAGGATGCCACATGATACCTTGTTTTGCTACAAGATTTCCTTGGGTCCAAGAGCATCGTGAGGGTGAGAAAGGTATTTTGAAGGTAAAGGAAGGTGGATGAGGGTGTATGAAGCTCTTAGATGTGTAGTTGAGATTATTTATTTGTTATTCCTCTTAAACTAGAATACTTGCCAATTCATTAAATGTAGGTGCTTACTTGTGGATTCATCAAATGTAGATGCTCCTTCCCTAGCTATAGGGTTGGTGATAAACATTTATATGCATTCAATATTCCATTCATTACGAGCTCGAAATATTTTCACCAATATCACCAAGCTTATCTTTAAGCTCTTTGATTCTAGAAAGAAAATTACTAATAACTCGGTTTTCCATCATTTTCATTAAGAAATGCTTTCTTGTGAGAAAGAAGGTCGTAATTGTTTATTTTGCTTGATACAATCCTTTAAGTGTCTCTCAAGTTTCAAGGGATGTTTTACATTCCATGACATGCAAAATGAGGTTGTCAATATAGACATTCTAAAAACCACTTTTTCTTTAGTCCCTTGTGGATCCCAATTTTGAATTGAGGCTATTGGTGTTGTGGGTCTAGCTTGGTTTCCATATGAAATTGCCAAAAAGTTATACACTTCCATTAACTTTTGAATTTTAAACTTCTAATTTGCAAAATTTTCCCCATCTTGTTGAGTTGATCCATTTTGATAAGATTTCACCATAATTTGACATCTCATAGGCCCAATAAAAAAATATTTCATTATCTTCTCCAATATCATCTTATTTTTCTAACTGTATTTAACCACTTATTAATAAGTTGTGAAAAAAATGCACAAAAATACTCAACACAATACAGGGAGAAAACAACAAAAAGCTAGATAATGGTGAAATAAAATATATTATGAAATAAGTACCTCATGCTGTAGTTAAAAAAATGCTTGCCTCTATCTTGATATATATTTAAACATATTTTTCCTTTGGAATTTTTTCACCTAGCAATTCTACTAATGCTCCTTTAGGAATTATGAACAATCAATGTATCCTCCCATAATCTCCTCCACTAGATAGATAAATTGATGGAATATAACTATTGCCTACTATTCGTTAAACCTCAAGTCTCATACCAAATAAAAATATTAAAAAAACCTAAAAAAATAAAAAACCCAAATATTTATTAGAATAGAATTGCTATTAAATCAACTACACATTAGTATCCTACTCAAAAAAAAATTCTAAAAAACCTACAAAATAAAAAGTAAAAAAACCTCCAGAAGAGATAGATTCATTAGATTTTATATTGAATCAACTACCTCACACTGTCCTAACAACCGAAAAAGTGTAAGCAATCACTCTTACAGTTAGGTACAAATTCACAATTCACACTAACCATAACTATTGAAAACGATACGATGACGGGCTCTTAAGTGACATAAGATACGCGGTTGAGATGACGTCTTTTGTGGAGATGCCTTAACGTAGCACCACCTCCAATTGGATAAAGGAAGAATAAGCCAGCCAAAGTTATGCTCGGGGTGAATAATTGTCTTGGGGATGAGAAAGAATTTTATTGAAGAAACATGGCAAAGAAATAAATTGATCCATCACTCATTGGGTAAAAGCAGTCTTGGTGGGGAGGAAAATTATAATGATTTAATATCTTTTCAAATAAAATAGTTTTCTGGTGAAAGCAGTCCTGACGGGCAGGAAAATTATAATAATTATTGTGGTGAGAGGAACATTTTATGAAGGTGATTTGGAATCATTCAAAGCAAAATTATTCGTTTACTCATGAGGACCATTCTATAAATACCATGAAATATGACACATGTAAATGATTAGGCAATGACATGATAGGGACATGGCATCATAGTGCACTGCCATGGCTTTATCCATTACACTTATCTATTGCCCTTATTTGTTAGACTTACACATAATCTTATCCTTATCCTCCTCCTCATCTTATTTCTTATCCTCCTAGAAAATTGATTAAAGTAGCTATATTTATTCTTATAATTAAGCTCTACTCTTGGAAATCATATCTCCTTAAGAATTTTTTCTTATTATTGGATACCAATTCCATTTTTGGAGTTTAGAGTTACACATGCATTGTCTCTTACATTCATAATACCATGGGAGAATATGATGGGTTTCCAAAACCATAGACTCTTAAAACACCATTTGTAAATTCCTATCTTCTAGGAATAAGTGCACTTTTGAGAAGGGATTAGACCATAATTTCTTATGGTGAAAGTTTACTTCACTTGGTTTGTGATTCTTACTTGAGTTTTCACTCGATTTCGGGATACCTAAGCCTATTTATCTCTCTAACTCCACTTTTGGCTAGATAACTCCATTCTTGGGCTAGTTACTTCAAACAATGGAGGTGGGTGGGATGGGGGTGAGGGGAGTTATTTTTTCTTAAATGTGCATGTACTAAGGACCAACAACTAGTGCACATTGGAATTCAATGCAATACAAGAAATTCTATGTTGGTATCATTCTCTGTTTGTTCTAAAGTGTGTTGTCTCGTTCTTTCTTCTTTCTCCTTTGCCTAGTGTTACTTCCTTTACACAACCAGATTATTGTGTGCTTGTAATCAAAATTTAACATGGCATCACAACAGAGATAAAAGAGATATAAAGGGAGCAGATATATAGATGGAAGGTGAAGATTAGGAAGAAGAGAGAGATAGGGAGAGGCATATATAGATAAATATGGAGAGAGAGAGCATGTATGTTTTTGGGGGGGGGGGTGATATAGAGAGACAAATAAGGAGAGATGGAGGGAGATATAGATATAGATAGAGGGGGGAGATATTGAAGAATATTTCTTTCACTAGATGCATTGTTTTAGTGTAGATGGTGATTTATAATCCTATTTGATTACTTGCCTTGAAGGGCATAAACTAAATTAGAGGGAAAAGGAGGAATGAAGAGATAGAGAAGGAGAGGAATGAGAAAGGGAGATAAGCCTAAGAGAGAGAGAGGGAGACACCAAGACGAAGGGGGAGAGAGTAGGAGAGGGAGAAGGAGGGAGGTAGGGAGAAAGTGATAGGGTTGGAGCGAAAAGAGAGAGAGAGAGAGAGAGAGAGAGAGATTGGGGGAGAGAAAGGGATAGAGAGGAAGGACAAGAGAGAGGAGGAGAGGAGGGACAAAGAGATGGAGTTGGAAGGGGAGAGGGAAGGGAGAGGAAAGACATAGAGAGAGAGAGAGAGAGAGAGGAAGTGACAAGGGAGACATGGAGAGAGTGTGTGTATGTTTGGGGGTGATATAGAGAGACAAAGAAGGAGAGGTGGAGAAAGATATAGATATAGATGGAGGGGGGAGAGAGGGAAGTATATTCCTTTCACTAGCTACATTGTCTTTAGCATACATGGTGAGTTCTAATGCTATTTGACAGCTTGCACTAGATGCATTGATTTCAGATTAGATGTTGATTTAGAATGATATTTGATTGCTTGCACTAGAGGCATTAATTTCATTGTAGATGTTTACTTCTAATACCATTTGATTGCTTGCACTAGATGCATTGATTTCAGTGTAGATGTTTTATAATTCTATTTTATTGGTTGCACTAGATGCATCGATTTTATTGTAGACATCAATTTATAATCCTATTTGATTGTTTGCAATAGATGCACTAATTGTAATTGATATGTTAAAATTATAATGATATTTGATGTCTTGCACTATATGCCTTAATTTCAGTGTAAATGTTGATTTCTAATGCTATTTGATTGCTTGCGCTAGATGCATTGATTTTATTGTAGATGTTTTCTAATCCTATTTTATTTCTTGCACTAGATGCAATGATTTTAATTTAAATGTTGAATTCTAATTATATTTGATTGCTTGCATTATATGCATTGATTTCAGTGTAGATGTTAATTTTTTATTGTATTTGATTGCTTACACTATATGCATTGATTTCTGTGTAGATGTTTATTTCTAATCCTATTTGATTACCTACATTAGATGCATTGATCTTAGTGTATATGTTTTTTCTAATTGTATTTAATTTCTTGCATTAGATCCATTGATTTTAGTGTAGATGCTTTTTCTAATCATATTTGATTACTTTCATTAGATGCATTGATTTCAATGTACATGTTGATTTCTGATTTGATGTAACTAGATGTATGATGGTACATTAATTTAAAATGATTGGATTAACAGTGTGGTTGATTTTAGTTTAAGCGCAAAACAATTATTGACAATGTGTATTGGTTTTTCTGTTAGTAATTCAAACTATCAATATTGGAGAGCACGAGAGAAAAGGTAAAATGTTTACTACAATAGCTCAAGTTAAGGATTTGAATGGTTTACGATTTAAACTACACTTTTCTTATAATCGATATGAAAATATGGCAAAACTAATAGGGGTGAAAATAGGAACAGTAGAAGAAAACAGTTTGAGATTGATCACAATGAAGGCTATTCATAATTGAATACATTCTTATTATTCATATTGTTTGTCATACAACACTATTACATTATCTTTTTTTTATTAAGCAAGAGTTGTGCCTTATTTTTCATTAAGTTAAACATAATTTACAATACTTACATAATTCCATCAATAGTAAGGTGTTCTAAAGTCTCTAAGCTCTCTAACCCCTAAGAGTTCCCACCACTCGCTTTCGGGTACCGAATAAAATAACTTCCGGGCCAGAAATCCGTGCCGACCTACTCTCTAACCGCTATAGGAACCCTGCCTCCCAAAATTCTTGAATAAATATATGTTAGAGAAATTAAACACTTCAAAATGATGCATAAAGTCAACCCTTTGACCCCACCGAACCCTTGCACATTCCTGGGAATTAATCAGATGAGCAATAATCGGACGGTGGAGAAGAATATCGCATGCTCGAAATTGATTGAAGTTTAATGTGCGATGAGGGTGGTTTCCTGACCCTTCCCTCATCCATGTGTCGAGTGATGAAAGGTATCACTGCCCAAAAAACGAAACCACCTTCGGCTTGAAAGCATTGTGGTCGCACCAGAACCGCCCGAGAGTTGGTTTAGCAACCCTGCCATGAGAGGAATGGGCAATGATGCCGCAAGAAAATTTAATGTTCTCAACCATTCTCTTGACAATGAAAATCTAGCACCCACCTTCAGGGCTTTTTGGCAGACTGATGATCAAAGCTGCAGTGTCCTCCTCTATCGTCCTGTCTTCCGTTGATCTGTCTGACCATCCATGTGAAACCTGTAAAAATCTGCTCATTGTGTCCTCGCTTCCTTAGTTTTGTTCTGATACACTCTTTTGTCCTCTTCCACCTAGGTGTGGCAAAGAGCTTTTAGCTGGCTTTGCGGCATTTTTCACCATGTCATTGAATTCCTGTTGTCCTTACAGGTGACCCCTTGGTTGGCTAGGATGTCAGCCAATTTGTTGGCCTTTCTATGCACATGGTTGAATCTAAGGATACGAAGTACCTGAAGATGGATTTGAATTTTTTGGAGAACCCTTATTAACTGCCAATGTTTCGTTACTTTTTTCGATCCTGTGCCATGACTAAGTTTCTTGGCTGCATTGATGACTGACTCTGAATCAACTTTTATCATCACCTTGTGGCAGTTTCCCTATTTCAAAACGTCTAAGAATTGCTCCAAAGCCATTAGTTCCAGCATGTTGTTGGTAGCTTTACCTAAATGATAATGGAAGAGGGAGATGATGTTTCTTGTTTCATCCCTTAGAGATCCTCCAAAACTAGTGATTTGAAGGCTATTTTTTTAAGCTCCAACAATATTAAACTTTAAAAATCCATGGGGGGGGGGTCCAAAAATCCTCAATTGGTTCCCTTAAGATTATTTTCCTGTTTAAAACTTGAGGAGTAAGCCCCTGCATGTCTAACTGTCTAAGTATTCTCAACTCTATTCCTGAGGGAGGATTTTTGGGGAGATCCCTAACTGTTGTGCCCACTGTCTCTTTTAGCTATTTCAAGATTTTCTCCAACAGGTGGAGAGAAGAGTTCTTTTCTTCTTTGAAAATTATTTTATTTCTTTCTTTCCAAACATTCCATATTATGAAACTTGGTAGGAGAGCCCACGCAAAGTTAAGAACCTCATGCTCCGAAAAATTATCCATCCAATTGTTTATGGTGTTTATGATATTGTCTTTGTCTCTGTCGGATTGATTGAAGATGGAAGCAAAAAAATCCCATATCCTTGAGGTGAAAATGTAGCTATTGCGAAGATGTTCCATTGTCTCCTCTTGTGCTTCACAGAGCTGGCAACGGGAGGGTCCCAACATACCCATCTTTCTAATATTGTCCGAGGTTAAGATTTTTCGATGGTGAACCAACCACATAAAGTGCTTGATTTTCATCCAACCTCTGTTCCTCCATAGCTTGTGCCAAGATCTGACCGAAGCTTGTGATTCCAGCCCTAGGAGAATGCCTTTTGGTTCCTTAATATTAAAGTTTCCCTCTTTGTTGTTACCCCATGTTAGTTGATCCTGCCCTTCAGTGAATAAAATCATCCTTTGATCCAACATCTTTTTTAGGGTCTCTACTTTTCCATTGAGGGTTTTTTCCTCTCTGCCATTTATTATTTTCCATGTTCTCCATTTTTCGGTATTGCGAGCATGTTGACAAAAGTCCTTTACCTTTACTAGTCCTGCGTTATCTATCTCTTACTTGAGTCCTGAAAAATCCTCTGTCAAAAGTTTTGGTTCTTGCTGTCATTTTATCTCCCAAAAAAGTGCTAGATCTCCATTGCTTATTTCCCTGAAGCTGTTATTTTGCACCACTCCTTTGTTCTCCTAGGCTTTCTTCCATATAGGGGAGCCCTTCCTGTTTCCCGTAAATCTTATTAGCTCAAAGGAGTTCCAAGAGCTTGCATCCTTGCCCATTGAGCCTCAGGATCCTTGACCCACCACCACCAAAGTTTGGCTCCCAGAGCCTTACTGAGGATCTTTGGATCATCCAATCCTAGGCCTCCTTGGTTCTTAGTGTTGCAGATCTTTCCCCAAGAAACTAAAGCCCATTTTTTCCTAGTTTCCTCCTTGCCCCAAAGAAAATCTCTTTGGATATTTCTGAATTGCTATAAGGCTCCTTTTGGGGCAGGAAGAGCTGATATCATAAAGAGTAGGACAGCTTGGAACACTGCCTTTGCAAGAACTAGTCTACTAGCTAGATTTAAAGCCTTGATTGTCCACTTTTTGACTTTGTCTTGCATCTTGCTGATTAATGGCTCCAAAATGCTCTTATAAAAAGGTTTAACCATTAGAGGAACTTCCAAATATTTCGAGGGGAGGGAATCTCTTTGAAAGCCTAGAATCCTAGAAACATTTCTCTAGATGGCAATGTGAGTGTTAAAGAAAATAAAATTTGATTTGGAAAGATTTACCACCATACCTGATGCCATTGCAAAGTCTCTCCTAATTTTCTTTTAAGCAAGTGCTTCCTTGACTGTGGGAATTCCTTGTAACATTGTGTCATATACAAATTGTTAGTGGGTCAGAGCCTGCCCATTCTCTGATAGTTGGATTCCTTGAATTTTTCCTCTTTTTTTTATCATACTTAATGGACCACCCCAGCCCTTCCATCATTAGGATGAAGAGAAAAGGCGAGAGAAGATCACCTTGCCTAAGTCCTCTGGAAGGAAGAAAAATATCTAAGGGAGAGCCATTAACTAAAATTGAGAAGCTGACAGAAGTCACTAGGGCCATCACCCATATGATCCAATTGTGATCAAAACCAAACAAATAAAGCACTTTCTTGATATATGTCTAGTTTACTTTATCATAAGCTTTAGCTATGTCCAATTGCATTATCACACCCGCTTTTTTTTTTCTAGTCAACGAGTGAACGACCTCGTGAGCTTGAATGATGTTATCAAGAATTTATCTACCTTCCACATACCCATATTGTTCACTCGAAATAATCGTAGGCAGCAAGGGTTTGAGTCTGTTGGCCACTACCTTGGAAATAATCTTCTAAATAACATTGCATAAGGCGATGGGTCTATACTTCTCTGGCATTTGGGAATTATCCTGTTTTGGAATATGAGCGATGAAGGAAGTGCTAAGAGCTTTCAAAATAGTTATGTTCAGCCTAGAATCTTCCACTACCCTTGCAATATCCATTTTGACAATGTTCTAGCAAAATTTGAAAAAAGCGACATTGAATCAATCTGGACCAAGGGCTTTTCCATTTTGCATTTCCTTGAGTACCTTGCTTACCTCCTTTTCAGTAACAGGTCTGTTGAGATTATCGTTGTCCTCTCTAGTTACCAACATAGGGATGTGATTGGTGAAGTCTTTGATGAAAGGATCCCTTGCTAAAATGTCTTCCTGTGCTATACCACTGAAGTGTTTAACTAACACTGCTTCAATTTCCTCATGGGATTGTTGGATCTGCCCATCCTCATTCTTGATCGAAGAGATCCTATTGTGAGTCCGTTTAGCAATGGTAGATCTGTGGAAAAATTTGGTGTTGCTTTCTCCTTCCTTTAGCCATTTCACTTTTGATTTTTGTTTCCATAAAATTTCCTCTTGTTTGAACAACTTTTCCCATTCTAGATGGTATTTTTCTACGTGTTCATTTTTGTTCTTATCAAATCCTTCCTTGATCAGAGTTTGGTTGAGCTACAGAATTTTAGTTTCCATCGATTTCTTACCTGCAAAAATATTTCCAAAAATATCCTTGTTCCAAACTTTTAGCTTCATCTTGATGTGCTTTAATATTTTGTGTAGCAAGAACATTGACGATCCCTAAATCTGCAGATCTTCCGCATACTAGTTTTCCGTGTTGCTGATAAAATCTGGATGTGATAACCATATGTTTTCAAATCTGTAAGGTGTATTTCTTGGGATGCCTATGCTCTTGATCTCCATTAGCACCGGCCAGTGATCTGAGCCACTAAAACGGATAATTCCTGCAATTATTTCCTTGTCTAAAAGCATGAGATCCTCTGAGATCATGAATCTATCTAACTTGGAGGCTACCTGGGAATTCCCTCTTTTATTATTCCAAGTGTAGATTCCATTGTTTGTCTCAATGTAAACTAGCTTCATGTTTTCTGAGAAGTTTTGGAAGGCTGCGACATCCTTGTTTAGAGCTCTTGTACCCCTTTTTTCTCCGAGAGAGATCTTATCATGTTGAAGTCTCCTCCTATGACCCAAAGTAACCCTGCATACCTAACCTGGAGATCTACCAATGAATCTAAGAACTTGATTTTTTCATCCAACCTTTGAGGGCCATAAATATTCGTGACTAGATAGGTGTTCCTGTCACCTACAAGCTATATGACCACTCATAAATAGTCCCTTGATGCCTCCGCATCAATTATTCCAATCTTTAGGGGATTCTAGAGCATGAGGATACCTCCTGTTGAGTTTTCAGCTTTAACTTCTAGAAAATCAAATCTGCTGAGCCATTTACAATGGATTTGCTCTAACTTTTGTATGGAGCATTTTGTTTCTTGGACAAAAATTATGTCTGGAGCTGCTTGTTTCATTCTCTTATTCAACATTCTCTGTTTTCTCCTACTACCTAGACCTCCAATCTTCCAGGTTGTGAAATTCATAATTAAAGATTGGTAAAAGAGTAACTCGTTAGGTATTTCATCTTACTTCAGTCTACCACGAGCTTTCCACATTCCATCAGTAGCTCGTTCTTTACTTCCTCCAAACCCTTTGCCTGCATTTTCCATAGGAATAGCTGTTGTATTCAATTGATCTTTTCTTGTGGTAGTGATTCTACCCCTCCCACAGTTCCCTAATTCAGGAATCCTTCTAGATCTAGGTTTTCTCTATCAAGAATCTCCTGTAACTCATTGTCCTCCGTTTGCATCTCACTCTGGTTCATTTCCTTATCCATTTCTAGTTTTGAATCACTCATCATGTTCCTTTTCTTCTTTTCATTTTCCTATGTCAGATCATTATCTTCTTCCTCCTCCATCTTCTCATAACCCTCCTTCATTACTTGATCTTCTACCATTCTTTCTTCATCCACTTCAAGAACTTGGTATTGATTCTGATTGTCCTTTTGTCCTCCCGCTTGATGTTGCTTTGGCCCTTTCTTGCCACTTTTTCCTTTATGGACAGCTCTGTGAAAGTTGTATGTATCTTTGATTGTGTTGTTTTTGTTTTTGTTTTCTGCTTTACTGAGAGGGAAGTCTCTCAGAAGGTGTCCATGTTCATGGCACCTACGACATATGAATGGGATGTGTTCATAGTCTACTGTCTGCACCCATTCATCATAAAAATCCTCCAAGTTGACTTCATCCGGAAGAGCTCTAGATAGATCCATCTCCACACAGATCCTAGCAAAGGAAGTATATTTTCCCCTCCTTGTGGCTTCAAACGCTTTTATAAAACTCCCTAACTTATTTCCTATGGCAGCTAGCGATACTGGTTGCCAATAATCAAGAGGTAGAGAATAGAGTCTTACCCAAACCGGGACCGAGGTAAAAATTTCCCTCTTCGGAACAAATTTCATCTTCCACGGCCTCATATAGAGCCCTGTCGCAGCATAGAAGTAGGGCCCACCTTCAAACACTCTATCTTTGTCCTCGATGTTGGTGAACACCACAGTGAAGAAACCTTTGGACCCCAAATGAAGATCAATGCTCCCTTTGGGCTTCTAGTGGTATCGGATCCAATATTTTAATGATTTTTCAGTGGGCCATCACCCCATAAATTTTCATATGATAGCATATGTTTGCATGCACTCTCTATATGCCTACAGCTCTGGATTATTTAAAACTACTGTAGGCATGATTTCAGCCTTGGGCTTACATGGTCCCTTTTGATTTTTGTCTTTTGTTCCCTATTTTTTTTCAGGTTTCTCCTTATCTTTTGTGCCCTCATTCTCCTCTGATTTGGAGCCTTCTGATTCCTCTTCCTTGTTTCTCCTTCCTTCCTCTGCTTTCCCTCTACGTCTATCCGATGGTATCTTGCTCTTGTTGGCTACCGCTTCCTTGTAGGAGGGAGCGAAGCTCCCTCCTCTCCCTCCATGGTTAAACCTTCCACCACAACCTATAACCCTCCTGTGCCTCAACTTTCTGCTCCCACCTTCTCGTTTCGTGTAACCCCTTATTGCTATCCGGGAAAATCCTTTATCCTTACAACACTATTACATTATCACTTTCCATTCAATTTTTTTTTTTCATCATTTTTCATCATTAAAGTTGTTAACAATATCTATCATCTCAACAGATTGAGGTAACTAAGTAAACTTAAAATTAAAACTAGCCTTCAAGATATATTTAGTAATACTTGGAGGGACACTATTAAGAATTCATTAGCTCTAAAAAATGCGATGCCTAAAACTAAATGAAATAGATGTGCAATATCAATCCTCCTACAAGCTATTGACAAGATTGTCTTCCTTCTTCATCACCAACTAATTACTAATAGATAATTACATACACATATATAAATATAACACAAAAATTGTAACATTCATAAACATTACCATCCAAATCCAAGCACATAAACATACAAAAACTCAAAGCATCCAAACATAGACACACAGACACTCAAAACATCCAAACACATACATACAAACCATTCAAGGCAAGCAACATATACTAACTTAAAGAACATAATTATATGGTCATGTTAGACAAAGAAGACATAATGTAAATTTAAAAGTATGAATTTTATCTCAAAATATACATAATAATGAAAACATAAAAAGATAACATTGTTGCCCTCAGTTGGAACCAACCAAGATCCATCTAACTTTGTGTTGTAGAGGCTACAACCGCCTTCCAAAATTTTGGCCTGCACCCAATTTCAGAGCCTCCTTTGAGAGTTTCTCTTGATGACTACACACCCGAGGTTCACTCTGTGAGCTCGTGTAAGTCTTTGCATCCGCCTTGCTTTTTCATTTCATTCAAGTTATGCATGTTGGTGTCTAAGTAATGCTTTCCACCATGTTCTGGTTATGATCAAAGTCCTCACTTCATGTGTACTTGTTGTGTTCGGTATGAAAGCATATGTCGCACTCACACACGGAGTCACATTCATTGTCGCATAAGCGTTTTCACCGTCAATCACGATTGTCACACTTATCGCTTGCACTGTCGGTCAGTCATGTTGAACATGTGTGCCTAGATGGTTTGATTCATCTCATCGTCAAGTCATGTGAGTGTGTGTTTTCATGATCACTTATGCATCTTTCGACCTTTCACACTCTTAGTCATTTTTTACTGAAGTTTTGATGACCGGACTCCCCTCTGACGGCCAAACCATAACCTCGTTGTTGACTCAATCGACTTTCTCCTAGAGCAATGCAGAAGCACTAAGGAAGTTTTTCAAAGTTGCGTTGGTCGCAAGCAATTCCATCATATCTCATGTTGGCCACCCGAACAGTCGGACCCAACAACCACCCCGAGACTTACTCCTCTCCAAAATTGCGCAGAGGCTACTAACCTTGCCCACTCGACTAACTAAGGAAATTGTACAGACAAGCCAAACAGACACCAAGTGCCCATCCCTGTCTCCCTCAGAAAATTACACAGTTTTCCCTGTAAATCATCTCGATAGTTGATTGGATGCTCATCTAAGAAATTGCACAGTTTTCATGAGCAGGCTTTGTGACGAACTGCCTGAAAGAGTAACCCATTCAAACTGAGAAGATGCTCTGCAATATTCTCTGTCACCTTTGCCAGTCTCCAATGCTGAATTGAGAGTCCCCTTCAATCACTGTTGCACCCACCTGTAATTTCCAAAGAATTCTTAGTCCCTATTCCAACACTGCAAACTCCATCTCATTATTGGTTGCTTCCCATAAGGCTCTGATATAGATGTATTGAATTTATCCTTCGTTGTTCCTGAGAATGCCTCCGATGTCAGCCAGACCAGGATTTCCCTGAGAGGCACCATCAAAATTTAGTTTAAGGAAGCCTAAAGGTGGTCGTTTCTAGATGCTTAAAGTGGTGTTTATCTCCTGTTGGTGGTTCACGACAACGACGAAGGTAACTATATCCAGGTTGAAAGCTTTCAAGTTATGTGCTTCCCCTATTGATGTTTTAGTATCTTGTTATGGTTTTCCTTTAACAAGCACCAATTGCCTGATATTTTGTATAATGATATCTATGGAGTGATTTATATTTCTAGTTTCGTTTAAGAAAACTCTTCTGTTCCTTTCCTTTCAAATTGACCACGTAATGAAACCTGGCATGGTTTTCCAAATAATGATAAAAATTTGATTGCTGGAGAAATTTCCTTGCCAATTCTCGATGGTTTCTTGAATGGATTCTCTTATTCTGTCCGTTTGCTGCAGGGTGGTTTCCACCCACTTCCATAGAAGGTCTGCCCAATCACATGTGTTGAAGAGATGATTCATTGTTTCTTCCTCCTTACCACACATGGGGCATCTTGACGGGCCACAAAACCCTTTCTTTCAGAGATTTTCCCAAGTGAGAGTTTTCCTGCGCATTAGGAGACAAAGGAAGGTTTTAATTTTCAGCCAGAACTGTGAATCCCAAACTTTGTCGCTCCATTTAACTTTTTCTTCATGCCCCACTTCTTCAATGAATTTTCTAGCTTCTTTAAGCGTAAAATTTCCCCCTCCTTTCTCTCCCCGCCTTAATTGGTCATTGTCATCCGCAATCCTGATTCTTCTTTTGTTTAACAGTGTTGGCAAGTTCCTGATGTCATTGTTTGCATCATCCATGTACTCTGTTTCATTAATGACCCAAGTTCTCCATTCCTGATCCCTATTATTGGGATTCCAATAGCTATTCACTTTCAATCTGCCAAGCTCCTGGAAGTTTCTCTGAAGACATGTGAACTCAGGCCTTTCCAGCTTCGGGAGTTGTTGCCAGGCATCCTCCCTGAAAAAGGGAGTTTCTCCACTTCGAATTTCCCAGAAGCTATTCTCCTGTATAATGCGTCGGTTTTTAATTGCTAGGTTCCATATTGGCGAGCCCTCTGGATGCTATTGCATCCTGATCAGGTGCTGGGTACTATGCCTTGGAGCATATTTTTCCTTCCAATGTCTAGTCCAAGGAAGATTGGGTTCCTTCAACCATCTCCACCACAACTTGGCACCGCAGGCCCTATTAATTGTGGAGGGGTCTTGCAAGTTTAAGCCACCTAATTGTTTGGGTTTAAATATTTTGTTCCATGCCACTAGAGCCCACTTTTTCCTCTCAGAATTCCCAGACCATAAGAAGGTTCTCTGAATAGTTCTTATTTGTTGGAGGACTGCTTTGGGGGCAGGAATTATGGAGAGCAGATACTGAGGAATAGCCTAAAGGAC
>APFE031600414.1:15006-30001 GCA_000404065.3 Pinus taeda | reverse complement strand
CACAGAAATCAAAATCCAGAGAGCTATTACTCATACCTTCTACCATACCTTTACCATGAAGTATTTGAAGGCCCTTCTCTCTAATATGTCCAAGCCTTTGATGCCACAACATGGTCTTCTCTCCAGAGACCACTATACTTTCTTCTCCACTTTCAGGAACCACAAAACTGTTGCACCCATCAATAACAGTGCTACCTTGTAGCTTGTATAGAGTTCCAATTCAAACTCTCCACATCAATACTAGTGCTCCCTTAACCATTTTGCAGGCATCCTTCTAGGACATTGTTTTTACACCTACATCATCCAGCTTGCTTAAAAAAATCAGATTTATGGCCAATGCAGGAATATGCAAAACACTCAGAAGTATTCTAACACATCCACCCTACAACTTCAACTTTAATTTTCCTCGACCAATGATTCTAGCCTTCTTATCATCCCCTAAGAAGACATCAGCACCATCGTATTTCTCATACTCGCAGATCCACTCTCTATGGGGAGTGAAGTGAAAGGATGCACCTGAGTCAATCAACCATGCCTCATGATCTACATGTGTACTTGAAGAAGCCGAGTACACATCCCCACCTTCATGTGAGGTGGTATTCGCCTCTACAAAAGGAGCATCAAGGAATTTAGACTTCTATGATCCATAATATTTGTTTAGAAAATTTTTGGCGAAATCTCATGATTGGTCATTTGTCGACGCGTTTCGAACCAACTAGTGTGGTTCATCATCAGGACAAATGACCAATCATGTGATTTCACCAAAAAGTTTCTAAACAAAAGGAGCATCATCAGATCTCTCTCCTTTATCATGAGCTTTAGATTTATAGTCACTTTTGTACTGCCCTTCCTTTTCGCATTTCTAGCACACCACCTTTACAGGTTTTCCTGGAGATTTAGATCTCCCACTCAATGACTTATTTTTGTTTATATTCTGGGACCGTCCTTGTACAGACAAGGCATCACCATTCTGGCTCTCCATATTTTTCCGTCTCATCTCCTCCATCAGCAATGATGATATTATTTCATCAAATTGCAAGGTAGTTGCATTGCTACCTATTCCAATAACCAGATTATCCCACGAATGTGGTATAGAACACAACAAATTGATGCACTTATCCTCATCTGAAATTTTAATATCAATAGATGCTAACTGACTTACCATAGTTTTGAATGCATTCAGATGCTCTGTCACTGAGTGCCCATCTTTCATCCTCAGGTTATACAGCTTTTCCCATAGGAACAGTTTATTCACGAGAGACTTAGATTGGTACAAAATCCCTAACTTGTCCCACAAATCCTTCGTCGTAGCTTCCCCTAATACATTCAACAATACTAAATATAAGACACACAATCGTATTGTGCTCTTTGCCTTCCAATCCAACTTCTTCCATTATTCATCGGAAACTTCCGTTGGTTTAGTACCCAGATCTACAGTGATCCAATGATCTTTTTCCACTAACAGATCCTCCATCTTGAGTTTCCACAACTCAAAACTTTGACCATTAAATTTCTCAATCTCTATCTTTCCACTACTCGCCCTATTCTTTCACCACCAGAATCGGTCTCGTAGATCTCCCACTGAGCAGGGTCTACCATAGGCCCGAGCGAAAGCCCTCAATAGCAAAGGCGTCCCCTTGAAGCCAAAACTACTGTAACACCAAATGTAGGTTTTAACCCCGTACAGAAATTACCTGCATACGAATTCTAAAACACAGAAAATAAACAATGCAAGAGCATAACACATAAAACACATATACATAGATATTTTCCCCTGGATTGCAAAACCGAGACTACTAGCTTAATTTTTCATTATTTTCCTTTCAATGTTATAATATATATTTATACATGCTGAACCATCCAATACCATGGATTGAAAACCGTCGCGTCCAAAAACATGTGCGAAAATCATGCACAAAACCATAGGTGGGTCCACCCAACCTAACATAGGGTCCAAAACCAAAATTTTCTAGGGCGCTACCCCAGACCCCATAAAGTGGAGTTACAGGTATGCCTCAAACCCCCTATGACCCCCACTCCCCCCCCTCCCCCCCACGCTACACAATCGGCACAACAAATGGGGGCTCCGCCCCCCCTCTAACCCTCGGTTAACTACATGGGCTAGTCCTGGAAAGAATATAACACAACCCAACATTAGTTCATGATGCCCTAATGGAAAATACATTCCTTTCAGAGTGAGCCTTGGTGAAGTCACAACCCTTGCACTTTTAACTAGTACCACCTACTTTAATCAATTTTCTATATTCGATTAACCCTTTTCAACTCAAACAAGTAGAGTAAGGTGAAGGGGGGAAACCTTAACAAGTATGTTAGAGGTATATATAAACATTCTTCTCTGAAGGGAAAACCTCTTCTACTCTCAATAAGTCAGGATCCCTCTTCCGCCTGATGAAACAAATAAGTGCCTATGCACGGTTGTTTGAAAAATGAAAAATGAAAAATAAAATTAAGGTGAAATAAGAGAAAGGCTTCCTGCATAGGGAGGTGAAGTAAATAACTCCACCGGGGTACTGTCCGGGCTTGCTGACAGTGAGGCATTTCTTGTGTTCCTAAAATGACTCTGCTAGGGTACTGTCCATGCCTGCTGATAGTGGAGAAATACAAGAGATGAAACTAAAACTTTGATAGTCTATATTACTTGTGCATCAATATACCCCTCATTCCAAATCAAACAACTCTATTGACTTGGATTGGTATATGTGTTGCCGATAAGGAGAATGGTAGGGACTATATCTTTAACTCAAGCTAGTGAAGAAGCCATGATGATTAAAGAATCAAACAATACTTCCGGAAGAGTTAGACTCGCTTTACACGAGACAAGGTCCATACAGAGAGTTTGAGTTCTACCATTGTGTCACCAATTTTGTAGCGGATACAACCACCCTCCAAAATTTTTCCTATGCCTCATTTTGGAGTGACCCTCCTCAAGCACAACAGCTCGTCCCACACTAACCCAAGTACTTGTGCTTTCATTAAGCTTTATCTTTTTCATGTTGGCTTGTGATTTCTAACTTGATTTTTTTCTAACATGCAAGCCAATCTCATGACTTGGTTTCAACCCAGTTCTAGGCTTTCCTTAGTGAACTGTACAATCCTTGAGGAAAACTAGGCTTGCTCTCAGGAATTTTGCTTTCCAAGCCAGAGTGAGCCTTCAGCTCCATAATCACACAGAGCCAGTTGACAGGAAACCTTCATCTATGAAACTGCATAGAGCATGTGAGGGATCCTAGAGTCACTTAGCCCAAAAATTGCGTAGAAGTCTTTTTGCTCAGAAGTTGCTCAGTGCATAAGCCATAGGGTGGTACAATCCTTCCAAAAACTACGCAATCTCTATGAGAAATGCATGGAAACATTTCTTGGAAAATCAAAGAGAATCCTTACAAAGCAGGGATCTATTATAAGTTTTTTGAATGTGGCACAACTCTATCTTTAGAAGTTTCTACCATGTATCACTTTCGTCCTTGATTTTAGGCATAAGCGTCATGAATTCCAATTTTTCTCAATTTGATGTAATAGATGCATCTAGAGCTCATTTGTGTACTCAATCATCAATCTCAAACATGCTTGAGGAGACCAAGGAACCTTCAGAGCATCATTGTCACTTTTCCAGGGGAGTTTTTCTTTTATAATGTTTTGTTGCCTTTTCTGTCACTTTTTTTTTTGTTTAGCTTGTGAGAGTGTTGTTTCACTTGTTTTGTTGAGTTATTTTTGGTGTTTTAATTTTTTTTAGCATGTAGAAGTGGTGTTTCAAGTTTTTATTTGTACTTCCTGAGTGTCGCATGCAGTACCATATTTTTTCACTAACAGTTGTCGTTGCGGCGACCCTCTTCTCATGCTTTGTTGTTAGGTCTCCATAATACTAGTGTATTCCATTATTATTTGTCATTGAAACCCCTTATTGTTATTTTTATGCCTATGTTGTCCCCATATTGTTATTATTGTGTCCCATATAAGCCCATTATTATTATCATTGAATCCTTACATTATTATTGTTATGTGAGCTCTAATTATATTGTGACCCCTTAAACTCTTATATATAGAAATGAGGTCTTGTCATTTTTATCGTCCAAGAATTTTTCATTTATGTAATGTAATGCAGGTTTCCCCCTCAAATAGGCTACTTTTGAAGTCATTGATCTATCTCATTCTTCTATTTTCTGAGATGGTTGCAAAACAATTGGTATTAGAGCTTTGGATTCTAGGGTTTCCCTGCTTCAAACAAGTCATCATGGAATTTTCACTATAACTTTATTCTATGAAGATTCAGAAGCTAAAGTTAACACCCATTTGAGCTGAAATCATGATGAACATCGGGACCAAATATTAGATCTTGTCTCACTATATTTTCGGAGATATGAACTGAGGAAGTTAGGGTTTTTGCAGGCTCCTGAATTCGATCTCAAACATGCCACCTTGGAAAAAACATTATAATTTTTTCTCTAAGCATAGGATTGAAATTTCATAAATAGGAGCATAAATAAAATGGATTTCTATTTTCTGTATCGTTTTCATGTCCGAAGGTCGAAACAGTCACATGTGGCACTTAGTACAAGTTCTCTCTACTAAACTAGTTTATAATAAGGGCATCATGGGAGATTTGACATAACACTTTCTTGCAGAATCCAATTTGGATTAGACTTGTGGGTTGGAAAGAGGATGCAGAGGGATATCACAGGAAAAAATTTCAGATCTTGGAGATCTAAAATTAGAGATATACAACAGATTCAATATCGAAGTCCTACTAAGAGAAAAAAGGTGTGTAGTCTTTTTTAAAAAAATTGCATAAGTTTGGTTTGAAAATTTTGTTTGAAGTGATTCAAAGGGCATAGTGAAGCATATTTATCTTTAGTTGATGCCCATAAGAAAGAAAATGGAAACACCTGGTAAGAAAACTGAAATATCTAGCATGAATCATGAATAAGAGGAAGAAATGCAACATGATATATCAAAATTACAAGACGAAATGCAACAAATTTCACTCTCACAAAAAGTAACAGAAGCTAAGATGGATGGTTTAAAGAAAGGTGTTGAAGCTAAGATGAATGTCATGGAAGCTAAGATGGTTTGCATGGAAGCTAATATTAATGGTTTAGAAGTAAACATTAAAGATTTGATGATGGACATGGAAGGTTGGAAAGGAGGTTTGGAAAAGTTGCTACAAGAAATTCTTCCTAATGGCGAAAAGGTAGTAGAGGAAACTCATGATGAGAAAAAAAGAAATGTTAGTGATGATTTCATAGACTTTAACCTTGGATTGAAGATCCACCATGTTCCAAAGATCGATATGAGGAATTTTGATGACAAGGATCCTATAACATGGATAGTACAAATGGAGAAATACTTCGATCTCCATAATATGAAAAACACACAAAAGATATGCGTTGTGACTTTATATTTGGAACCCAATCAGTTTGTATGGTATCAATGGATTTTCTCTCATAAAGAAATTGTCACTTGGGAAATTCTAATGGAAGAAATGATAGGACATTATGAGGATATAGAAAGAAACACTTTTTTTAGCCAATTGATAAATCTCAAACAAAAGGGTAAAATATGTTCCATAGGAGAATAGGATTGATGTGTTCATAGGGAATTTAAAGGATAACATCAAACATGAGGTTCACCTTTGGGAAACTGATTCATTGGAGAAGGCATCCAGGTTGGCAATAAAAATTGAAAGCAAAATTATGGAAACAAGGAACCCTACCAATCACAACTATAAAGATGGAAGTGTTATTTCACCTAGCCTTCCACAACCTACAAGGTTGACACAAAAAAAATTGGAAGAAAAAAGAGAAAAATGACTTTGTTACAGTTGTGACAGAAAATACACTAAAGGTCATAAGTGGGACGAGAAGAAATTATTTTACATAGATTCTGAAGAGGAAGAAGAAAAGGAACAAGAAACATCAAAAGAAGAGGATACACACCAAGAACAAACCCTAGAGAAAGATGAAACGATTCATACCATATCTTGTAATGCATTGGTTAGAATTGCCACTCCTCAAAATATCAAGATAGAAGGACATATCAAGAAGAAAAAGGTAATAGTGTTGATTGATTTGGGAAATACCCATAATTTTATTCATTGTAAGATAGTGATGGAATTGAATTGATTCTTATATCCAACACTAGAGTATCAAGTGATGGTTGAAAATGGAGGAACCATAAATTGGTTTGGAAAGTGTCATAATATCAACCTATCCATGGGATCATATGTGTTGAATAGTCCAATGGTTTATATTCCAATGGGTGATGCTAATGTTGTACTAGGAGTACAATGGCTCCAATATTTGGGTACGATAGCTTTTAATTTTCAAGAACTTTTATTGATTTGTTTTTCAAAAGGAAAGGAAGTTGAATTAAGGGGTATCGCAGGCAAACCAATAAAGCTAATAAGCTCTAATGGCATGCCAACACTTCTAAATAAATAACAATGTGGCATAATTGCATAATTATGTTCACTAGAGGTTCCCACAACGAAATCGTTTATTTCTTCAGATCTCAAAAAAGTCTTGGACAATCATTCCATGGTATTTGAGGCTTCCAAAGGCCTCCCACCTATTCCTAATCATGATCATTCTATTCATTTGATTCCAGGAAGTGTTCCTCCAAACATCAAGCCTTATAGATATCCCTATGCCCAAAAGAGTGAAATTGAATGTATGGTTGCACAAATGCTAGAGGATGGTATAATTCAACATACTCAAAGGTTTTTCTTTGCTCCAGTAGTACTGGTGCACAAGAAAGGATGGATCATGGAGCATGTGTCTAGATTATAAGGAGCTCAACAAGCTTAGTATTAAAGATAAATTTCCCATTCCTGTCATGGATGAATTATTGGATGAATTGTATGGGGAAATTTACTTAAGAAAGTTGGATCTTCGTTCAGAATATCATCAAATTAGAATGAAGATTGAAGACATTTTGAAAACAACATTTATAACTCATGAGGGTCATTATGAATTTTTGGTCATGCCTTTTGGCCTTACCAATGCACATTCTACATTTGAAGGTTTGATGAATTCCATTTTCAAACCCTTCCTTAGAAAATTTGTGTTAGTTTTTTTTTATGATATACTAATCTACAACAAGTCTTGGGAGGATCATGTTCAACATGTTGATAGAGTGTTCAAACTATTGGAGGAGAAACAATTATATGCAAAATCCTCTAAATGATTCTTTAAAGTACAAGAGGTGGAATATTTTGGTCATATTGATCTAATGAAGGTGTTAAGGTAAACCCTCAAAAAATTAAAGCCATTAAGGAATGGAAAATCCCCACATCCATAAAGCATATACGAGGATTTCTCAGGTTAACAAAGTATTATCACAAGTTTGTTAAGAAATATGGGAGAATAGTAGCACATCTAACAACATTACTGAAGAAAGATACATTTTATTGGACTCCAGAAGCAACAAAATCCTTTGAACATATTAAAGAGGCAATGTACCAATCACCAGTCTTAGCTATTCCACACTTCAAAAAAACCTTTATTGTGGAATGTGATGCCCCAGGAATTGGAATTGGTGTTGTCTTAATGTAGGAAGAAAGACCCGTTGCTTTTGAAAGTCATCCAATTAAAGGAAAGTATTTACAAAAAGCTATTTATGAGAAAGAAATTTTGGAAATACTGCATGCACTTAAGAAATGTCGACCTTACCTAATGGGCAGACACTTCAAGGTAAAACCAGATCAATGACAATCTAAAATAATTTTTAGAACATAGATTATCTTTAGAAGAGAAGCAAAAAAGGGTCACAAAGATGTTTGGTTATGAATTTTAAATCATCTATAAAAAAGGGAAGAAAAATGTTGTTGCAGATGCACTCTCAAGAAAGGATGAGGATGTGGAAGCATTGCTTTGTGCCATTTATATTATCCCACCAAATTGGATAAATGAAGCAAGGGCTGAATGGAAGAATGAAAAAGATGTGTGGGAACTTATTCAAAGGTTGTAGCAATATCCAAGCACATTTGATACATTTAGCTGAAAAGATGATTCGTTATGGTACAAAGATCACTTATACATCTATAAGAATTCCCAACTCAAACAAAAGATTCATCTAGAATTGCACACTTGTATCCTAGGAGGGCATTCAGGATTTTTAAAAACTTACCATAGGGTTAAGAAGGAGTTTTTTTTGGGATGGCCTTAAATCTGATATTCAAAATTTTCTGGTGGAAATTTTGGTTTTCCAACAAAATAAAGTTGAGACATTTAAGACCCCAATTCTATTACAACCTTTATCCATTCCAAGTCAACATTGGGAGGAGGTTTCAATAGATTTTATCACAGGTTTACCCAAGTCTGAAGGAAAGAGTGTCATCATGGTGGTAGTTGATAGACTTACCAAGTATGCACACTTTTGTGCATTATCTCATCCATTTAATGCTAGTACAGTTGCTACTGCATTTATTGAAACAATTCAAAAGATACATGGAAACCAAAATATTATTGTAAGCGACATAGATCCTATTTTCGCTGGAAATTTTTCGACATAATTATTTTCTTGTATAGGTACTTAGTGAGCTCATAGCTCATCTTATCATCCTCAATCTGATAGGAAAACTAAGATAGTGAACAAATTTTTGGAAGGATATCTTTGTTTCTTTATATCTGATAAACAAACACATTGGGTCAAATGGTTGCCTCTAGCTGAGTGGTGATATAACACTTCCTTCCATGCAAAAATGACCCAATTTATGGCACTTTATGGATATCATCCACCATCCATAACATCATATTTAAGAGAAAATTATAAGGTTCATGAAGTGGAAGATCACATCAAGCATCAACAAAAAGTTCTCTAACCCTTAAAGGATAACTTGACTTTGGCATGGAATAGAGTGAAACAACATGCAGATCAACATCGCAACAAATGAAGTTTCGATGTAGGTGACTAGTTATTTCTACGATTACAACCATACAAACAAATGTCCCTCAAGCAATCTAAGAAGGATAATAAATTATCACCAAACTATTATGGTCCGTACAAGGTATTGCAAAAGATTGGTACTATGGCATACAAATTGGAACTTCTTGCATCTTCCCGAGTGCACCCAGTTTTCCATGTTTCATACTTAAAGAAGGTTATAGGTGATAAGCTCCTAGTTCAAAAAATATTTCCAAAAATTGACGAGGAAGGAAAAATCATATTGGAACCTGAAGCAATCACTGAAACAAGAACTCGACAGTTACAAAATCGATCGATTTTAGAGTATCTCATCAAGTGGAAGAACTTACCCGCTGAAGATTCCACATAGGAGGATGATAATTTTATACAGATGCATCCAGAACTACTCAAGCGTTCACGACAACACTTTTTTGAAGGAGAGGAGAATGTTAGGTCCCTATAATACTAGTGTATTCACTTATTGATATTGTCATTGTATCCATTTACTGTTATTGTTGTGCCCATGTTGTCCTGATATTATTATTGTTGTGCCTCATAGAAGCCCACTATTTTTATTGTTATGCCCTCACATTATTATTTTTATGTCATCTCTAATTATATTGTGACCCCTTAAAATCCTATATATAGAAAGGAGGTCCTGTCATTTGTATCATCCAAGAATTGTTCATTTGTGCAACATAAAGGAGGTTTCCCCCTCAAAGAAGCTAATTTTGAAGTCATTATTCTATCTCATTCTTCTATTTTGTGAGTTGGTTGCATAACATTTATTCTTATTCTATTTTATTGATCCCTCCACTTGTTTTACTTGCATGCATCATCACTCAATGAGATATGCACTCACCATCACGCCATCCTTCAGATATGCTTGATTGCAAACTCCCCTTGGGCATATTTAGGCTCCCCTTGCTCGAATTTGACATTTTCTTGCATCGACTATGGAATCTAGCATCTCAAGGCCTCTACCTTGGCTTCTGGAATTTCATAGAGGTTTTCCTAGCATAGCTCTCACTATGTACTACACAGTTCCAGGAGCCAGTCTCCTAGCTTGGTCACTGAGACTACATAATGTGCAGTCTCTACCAGGATTTTCCCTAGACTAAACTGCGTATTGTGAAATTTTAGTCATCAAGCTTTCACATGGACTGCTGGGACTACGTAGTGCACAGTTCCCACAGCTAGTTGGTTACCCCTTTTGGTCAAAATTGCACAATTCTTCTCATTAGATGCCCTGATTGCTACTTGATCATGCTGCAAAGTTAGATTTGTAAGATATAATGTTTTCTTTCGATGAGTGTCATTTCTATCACACAAGTACCACACTCATGAAGCACTTCTCTCTAGCAGTACTTGTACCATGGAACCAAAGAGAGCTGCTTCAAAATAGAACATTCAAAGCAATACTTGGGAAGTGTTTCAGCAAGTGTCAGTTACATGCCAATATATGCAGACACTCAACTATCCATAGAAAAGGAGTCAACACTAACATGGAATCAAGTACAACAACAGTAGCAAAAGGCAAAAATCCAGTGTAAGATCACGGAAATAGGAAGTTGTTGACATAATATAGGGAGAACAAAGTTGCAGTGTAAAGGTGTGTTCAATCTTCATGCAGGTAGCTTGGCAGTGGAAGCAGATGACATAGATAGCAGAGTGGAGGAAGAGAAAAGTACAACTAAGTAGCATAACTGAAGTTGCAGGAGACGGAGGAGAACTTGGAGGAGAAACAAGAGAGAGAAAGAGAAGAGAAGCAGAAATAGGAAGAATAAAGGTAATGCACAATGACAAAGAAAACAACACCCATACAGGTTGAGGAGTCAGCACAACTAGCAGTTGAGGTAGACAGTGAACAGATGTAGGATCAAGAAATGGCTCAAGATATTGAGCAATTGATTTAGAAAACAGACATGGAATTAGAGCAAGAGCCATAGCATGAAGACACTAGCCTCATGCTAGGAGCACCCAAGGCCACTTGTCAATCTCCACCTCTAGGTCAGAATCAGTCCCGAGTGAACAAGGAGATGATGTCTTCCTTAATGATGATTTGGTCATTGATGTGTACAATCTTTCATTTGATGAGTTGTAGAAGAATACTGTATAGGTGAAAAGGAAGCACTTTTCAAAGGATCACACATCACCTACATTAATGAACGAAATGGTGATAGTGTTAGACACCAGGAAACATCTGACTACCATGGCCCAATCCAACTTGGCCTATGTAGAAACAACAAACACAAATGTTCAGTACCTGACGGCTGAGAATGCACAGATCGAAAAGAACTTGCAGGCAGCCAGACAAGAGGTAGAAAAATCCAGAGAGGAGAGGGTGGGTTTGCCAATGGCAGAGACGAGGAAAATGACACTTGTTGAAGTATCAACACTAGAAGCTACCATGTGGAATATCTATCATGGATTCATAACCATGTATAAGGAAGTTTTCCATCTGAATGGAATTAAATAGCAGAGCAAATAGGTTTTCCAAACTCTCATGGACATACATGTTTCCATTGCCCATGTAGAATAGTGGACAATGTGACACAAAGGGGCCCCACTTTACTTGCCCAAGATGATGAAGCCACAGGCAGAGTTAGATAAATAAAAGGTCTTGATTTTGGTCCAAAACTATGAGAAGCTCGCCTCGTTCGTTAGCAACATAGAGGCTTCATATGCACGATCACACAAAGGATTTGGATGTCATGGTGAAAATGCATAAGATCCCGTTAGGTACTTCCCTCACTAAATCTAAGTACAAGAACCAAGTCTGGCTAGAGATTAGTAGGTACATGGAGTAGCTAATGTGATAGGTCACTAGGGATGACTTGGAGCTGAACGCACACAACATGTAGAAGTGCATAAGTGGTCCTGTCAAGGTCAACATCATGTTGTTCATTCTTCATAATGAGTTGGATACAGGTTTCGAGACCATACACCCAGATGCTATGGAGGCAAGAGTCCACTTCCAGAAATACACCAAGTAGTATGGGGACACAATAATGTAGTAATAATCTTGGTATCAGGATGTCAGTTAAAGTCATCAAGTGGATGTCACCGAGTTGGTATTTCCCAAAATGCTAAGGCATAGTATGGTGTCTTGTCAGGCTGTCTCTTGCCTATTTTGTCTCAATTGGGTACATGTGAAAATCGTATATTATTTGTTAATATATTGTAAGTGAAATTCCAAGTGTCATTAGTGGAATGTGAACATTCACTCTGTAATGTAATGAGTTATTTGTAAAGAAGTTGAAGAGTCGTGAGGGTAGTCAAAGAGTCAAAGGGGATTGTCAAGGATCACCCCACCCTTTGTTATAAATAGAAGACGTTTTGTTGGATTAACCTGTGACTTTGGTTTGTGGACTATTTTGCTTTCAAATTGTGATGTTATTCCACTCATGTGTTCCTTTTAGGTTGTGTACTTTTACAGGATTCTAAGGGACACACTTATTTCCCCTTTATGTGTTAGAAACCCCATTCATCTCACTTGACTCGATGCAAGGTCACACACTTTCTTCCGACCAAAGTCATCATACTTACCTCTACACACTATCACGGTCAAGGCACTACATTGCCATCCACTGCTGGGAATCCTACTCCAAAGGGTTTGAGGTATAGTTGGGATTTCTTACTGGGGAGATCCCCTTGAATTTTGGCGGGTCCAGCACCACCAACAGAGTGATGGGTACATTTTTAGTAGGTTTGTGATAGAGGAATTTGAAAATTAATGCAACAAACATAAATTTACATAGAGGGTTTAGTGCTCATGATTAAATACTAGTTCCATACCCTCGTGCATGACCAAATATGATGGAAGCATTGCAATCCCCCTAATCTTGAAGTCCTAAAAAACTATTAATTCTTTTGTATTTTGAGTGATATAAAATTCTAGTTTCTCGATATGAAATTCAATGAGGTCGAAAATACTCTCAAACATCTCGAGTCATGTCATGGTAATGTTAAAAAATATGAGTAAAAGGATTACAATGAAAGATAAACGACACTGCCACTTTTACATTACCATGAAATGCGTAGCAATACTAGACCCATAAGCTTTAATATTAGGCTTGTCCCACTCAGAAATTCATTTTTTTTGCACCGAAATGCACTCTACAATCCAATATAGGGGTAGATGTGTAGGTGTAAATGTTTAACATTTAAAATTTATATGTCAACTCAATTCAAAAGTAATAAAGGATTAAAAGTAATATATAGCTGAGAATGGTGGACATGTTGTAGTGTAAACATTTAAATCATGGCTCAATTAATAACAAAATGTTAAATGTAATAAAAATAATAAAATTCAATTTGTTATATTATAATTTTGCTTAAAAAGGTAGCTTAGCCCCTCCAACTCAAGTTACAAATTATGCTCTAGTAAAAATATCATAAATAACTATAAGCTACATTGGTTAATGCTTAATAATGGTTGTTAGGGAAATCATGCTATAGTCTAACTTTGGAAGTAAATAATAAATTGGGATGTGAATTGGATAACTAAATTGCTTACTTAAATTATGGTGGGAAGTAATTGATGGAAGATATGTTATTTACTTGAGTATAAGTTATTTTCAAGTATTTTATTTTTGTATGGGTTTTTTGCAAGGATTAAGAATAGAAAGTCACTACAAAGATATCTAAAAGTCATGCCTTAATAATGCAACCATATCCATAAATTATGGAACATTATATGTAAGGAAATTATCCACATGACATTATATTGTTCAAAGGTTGCTAATAAAACCTTCAAGTTATGGTGTAATAAAATGTTTGAATTTTTAGTTTTTTAATAATATTGAAAATTAAATATTTATTTTTCAAAGTCAAACATTATAATTTGCATTTGTCAATGCTAATCTAATAGTGATCAACAAATAAATCAATTGTTAAAGTCTTGCCTTGGCAGGGACTAATAATAATCCCATTAGCATATTTAAACTTAATTAATTAAGCACTATAATATATTTATTATATATATATATATTATATATATATATATTATATTTATATAATATATATATATATATATATATAACTTAATTTTAATCACCCCATTGCTTCATATTTTGAAGGTTCTATTTCCAACATCATGACAAAATAACCATCTGTTCAACTGGATTCTACACCACCCCTCAGGTTTGTGCATCTTCCATCGCTATCTTTACTTGTAGTCGTTATTTCCTATGAGTTCTACCCAAGAAGTTGATAGTTATTCTTGAGGGATAAGATATGTTAGTATCAATTCTCTCTCAAGATCTCGTCTTTGCAATAATAAAATTGGGTTTCTTGTTCCTTTCCTTCATCATTTTTTGGTTAGTTCATTTTGCCAGTTTGTGACATATAGTTAGGTTTGCACTCATCCCTTTGTACATTAGTTGTAGTTGGTATTTTTGGCATTTTATAGAAAAATTAAGGTTATTAGTTGTAGGCCTATTTCTTATTAACTTTCTTATTTTTTAAAATCAATTTTCATTGATTTTTACATGATTTAATCGAGGCAATTTCTCTATTTCCAATCTTTATCATGGCAACATATTTTTATCTTGAAAACCGAGCTCACCTTGATAGGCCAGGGCTAGGTTAGTGTGGAATACATGGCATTTAATTCAATTAGTTTTTTTTTTAATGTATATTTTGGGTTGAATTTGGTCCCAATTATTTCTAAAGTTAAAGTAATCAAAATTTATCTCCAAGATTTGAATATTTGTACAATATTCTAAGTTTTATGATTTTTTCTTATTGAAATTAACAAAACACATAGAACTTTAATAAAATAGGGCTAGTATGAAATGCCACTAATAGAGATTTCTCCTCGGAAGCATAAATTCAAAAAAAAAAAAAAACTATTGAGTAATTCTTAATTGCAAAACATTAATTTTGCTTCATTATTAGTAATTACAAAAAATAGTACCACAGTAATGAATTTGTTATTAATCATTATTATACATGGCGCAAGCAAGGTGTTTTAAGGTTTTACACATTAGATATTACATTAACTTTATGTTAATTTTCCTTTCACCAAAAAATTATATAACTACACAATAGTTTAACTTTATATATTAAATTT
>APFE031600414.1:0-14407 GCA_000404065.3 Pinus taeda | reverse complement strand
AACATATTATTTTGTAATCATGAGGGATAGTACTACAATTATTAATTACCCCGTTATATATTAAATTTCATTATTATTATTTAATAATATTTAAATTTATCTTTGTCAAATATTATTGATCGCGTTGTTAACATATTATTTTGTAATCACGAGGGATAGTACTACAACTATTAATTATCTAGCACTGGCAGTGCCTCCCAGGCCTGGAATTTAACATCCCGTCACGTATTTTTAGTTGAAGAATGTATTTGACCAGAGTTGAAAAAAATTCCACATCAAATTCGACGTGTGATACACCCCTACAAACCGTCAGAGCGATGTTTATTTCAAAAAGTGAATTGTAAAAAATTATAATACCTTATTTCATAGGACTAGTAGCTCAGGCTTAACAACATCTATCCCTACAACATCATCGCACAGGACACCTAGAGGCTGGTTCATCCTTCTCGAGAAGCAGTCTGGAGAATGGTTAGAGTACTGTTGGGACTCAGGAATATGGTCGGGCGGAAACTTAATTCCATTAAATGGCGACTCCAAAAAAGTAGAGCAGAATGGCGGCTCACAATTAAAGGATACAGGGTGTTGTAGTACCTTCCTTCTCTAGCGGTAGCGTGGAAATGCTGGGGTGGTGAGGAATATGGCAAGGCAGGAACTTAATGCCATTAAATGGCAGCGAGGAAAGGGAAGAGCGCAATGGCATTTCACAATTCTGAGTGATGTTAAGGCAAATATTATGGATGGAATTGCATATCTACGGACCAATGGATAAATTTTTTTGGTAGATCTGGTATTGAAATGTGAATGCTATATGGGAAATGGAGTGTTGAAATGCGACTGCTGTATGGGAAATGGGCTGACTAATGTGACTGATAAATAGGGTGTTGAAATGCTACTATTGTATGCGAAATGGATGATAGATCATAGGAGTCTGGGACCAACAGTAGTACACAATGCAGTTTAAATTTAAAGGCATTTAAATGCTTTACTTTCCCACTGTCTAATATCTAGTACTTACCATTAATTATCCAGCGACAATCTACCACTCAAATTTAATCCTACGAGACTTGCAATTTGTAAATTGCAATCTATAAGTTACGATTTACCTATTCACCCTATTGTCTATGGCTTATGGTTTACCTATTCACCCTGGCTAATTTGGAGAATTGACGTAGCGTAGCAGAAAAGGTGTCTTCAAGTTCTACACATTTGCGACTTCTGCACATTCAGCTTTGGTGCCGTGGTGCTTCTCTCTTGTGGATTGAGTATGTCTGAGTGGAATCTGTGATCAAACTTGTATGCTCAACAACTCAACTCTCCACTTCAAGTTTTATAGGTAACATTCCAATACTTCAAATACAACCAAATTCATATTCCAATACTTTTTTCCTATAAAATAATTTGGTACTTTAGACATACTATTGTTTGATTTCTTCATAACTCAACTGCCTGGAGGGTTAATATTGCAATTTCTATTGGTTTCGTGTAAAAATTTCCTATAATTTTACAAATCCCCAAAAAAATATTTCCATGTATGTTGACAATTTTACAATTTCCTAAACAAATTTCCATGTAAGTTTACAATACTTTTTGGAATCAAACCTCAATTTAACTCTATGCATTTAAGCATTTCGGATGGTGGGTTTAGTTGAACCCAAGACTTCCCTGGTCACTGGCATGGTATTCTGTGATCAGTGCTTACTGGGTACACTGTCTGCTCCTAGCCAACCTGTCACGCCCCCAAGCCTACGGTAGTCTTTCAACCGTGATAGGTGAGGTGCAGCACCACCGAACACTTTCTTTTCACCAATACTTATGTTCATGGACTATGCCTAACCACTTATTCCTACTTAGTTTGTGATTCTCAACCAAGTATTATTAATGTGCCTTTATACCAATGAACACCCATACACATTCATTATCAACAACATTATACAAGAGAAATGCACAACGGTATAAAGGGAGGGGCAACTCCCTGCAATATGAGTCTACCCGATATCAATATATTATACAATCTTCACTTTTACAAATCACAAGTTAAATCTTGGGAAACCCCAAATTTACACTTAGCCAATTTTTCACAACTTCGGCAAACTCGGTTGCCCAGCTCATCAGCACCTCCACACAGTCGCTGCACGACTCACCAACCCTTCATTCACCTCATCGCACGATCGTGTTGTTTATGCAACTTGGGCACGCCTCCAAGTCGCCACACACGGGCGCCTCTGCCTGAGACACAACTCCGTTCACAATCTCAACACTTCACCATTTCGTCGTGCACGACACACCCTCACCCGGCCGCCCGTCCAGACGTCCACCCATTCACCCATTCAACTTCACCCAAGTCACCGCACGACTTCACCCGGGTCACCACACGACTTCACCCGATTCGCCTGAACGACCTCACTCGGGTCGCCACACAACCTCGCCCGGGTCGCCCGAACGACCTCACTCGAGTCCTCCCTGAACGACCACCCAAACGACCTGCCTGAATGACCTCCCAAACGACTTGCCTGAATGATCTCACCGAACGACTGTCCGAACGACCTGCCTGAACGACTGTCCGAACGACCTACCTGAATGACCTGCCTGAACGACTGTCCAAACGACCTACCTGAACGACCTGCCCGAACGACTATCCAAACGATTTTTCTGAACGACTATCTAAACGATTTTCCCGAACGACTGTCCAAGCGATTTTCCTAAACGACTTTCTGAACGAGTTCCCAAACGACTGTCCGAACGACTTTCCTGAACGAGTTCACACCTGAGTTCCGCCCATCATGTGGGCTCATCCACGCACTTCAGAACTCCTTGTTCAAACTTGTTGATCGAATGATTGATGGTCATTTGCCTCCAAACGCCCTCCAATATATATGTGGGGGTGGCAGGTTGTGTCACCCGGCCGACCCACACCAAACGCCCGACCGACTCGTTCATAATGTGTTGTCTTGCTCGGAGAATGGTCGGCCCGCCCAACTCATGGGACCGCCCCCTCAACTCGCCCAACACCTTATAAAATCACCCAAGGTTCATTTCGTTTCATGTTTTGCACACACTTCACATGTGGAGTTGCCCTACCCGTCGCACGAACCGCATGCCCTGACATCCTCCCCCACTGGAAGTCATTGTCATCCTCGACAATATCTCATCCCCAAAACCATCTGTCACCAAGATCACCATACCAAGGTATACATCCATCGGTATGTCATACATCAGAAATCATCTCAATCCATGACCATCGACCACCATGTCACAATCTCCACATGTTGCTCTCCATCGTGGAAGGCTGGCCCCTCCATCTCAAGCTACATGCTCACTGCAACATATCGTGTCGACCTCATCACGTGTCGTCATCATTTGAACTGCTACCATGATGCTAACACATCTCTGCACACTACATGTCCCCATGTCTGAACTAGTTCGATAGCTAATCCAACCGTCACGCCCAAACCATGAGAGTGAACATCCTCATGCCACCATCAGTCATTTCTCTGAACATCCTGTCACATCATTAACTCGATCAAGAATCCATCCATATAAGTGTAAGCCATGCTTAGGTCCATGAAGTAGTCCTCATCTCACCTGTAGCACGCTGTCCATGATGTTTGGTGTCAATGTGCTGCATGAAATCAGCCACATCTATCCCAACATCATCCATATGAGTGCCTCCTCAATATGAAGAGACCATCTCATCAAAATCCAACTCTCGGTGTGCCACATCTAGGTCCATGAAGTAACCTCCATCATATCCGCAATGTGCCATTCTCAAGTCTGCCATAGAAACAAGTATACACCTGTCTCACCTATCCATGTTCTGCCCATGATCATAGATCAATTAGCCCCCATGTGTCAAAAGTAGTTGAATCTCGGCTTAATCCATGCCCAAGTGTTGCCACCAAGGCATCATCGCCATCGTAACTCCATCACTCCAAAGTGTCTCATATCGATCCTCCACATCAAGTCACTCTTTCAAGCCATTCCCATCATGTAATTGAAAGTATGCACCCCATCCTGCATCAAAGTCTCTGACCTTAGCTCCTCAATGCATCGGATCCTCTAAGTCCACCATATATGAAGCCCCCAAAAGTCACAACAATCTCATGTCATCATGAGCTCCATAAGCCATCCCCAACCAACATCTCAGCAAGCATACAAGTCTTGGTCCAAAGGTCTCTGCAAGATGCCTCAACCCTCCATGTAGTAAGAATGCCCCATAGTTTGTGCCCCATAGTCTACTCACAACTCCATCCAAGTCCATGGCCTTGTTGTACATGAGTGCACAACCTCTCCATTGGCTCATAAGTAAAACATCTCCATGTCACACTAGCAAATCCATCTGCACAACATCCCTGCTTTGGCACTCCTCATTCGGTGCCCATAAGTGACACCTCTACAAGTGCTCCTGCACAATGTCCCTGCATAAGGCTGCCATGCTCTGTGTCTCCAACCTGATGTCCATGACTAAGTTGTCATGTAGTCCAATCAAGTAGACCCATCACAACAATCGGTCATCCCCATCCAATTCTGAAATCTTCAGTCTAGTGAACTCGGTCACCCAACCATACCATCATCATGAGTTCCTTCCATCATAGCTCCCCCACTAAAGGTTCCACCAAGACTTGCTCTTGCTGTCGGCCATGAGAATTTCACCCAAGCAACTCAATTGTGTGCCCTCCAATCTTTCAATGAGTCATGCCGGGCACTTAGCCATGTGGCTAAAGCATGACCCATTCCTCCACAACGATCATCAAGTTCCACCCTTGTCACGGGCCTTTTTACCTTCTACCATAAGGTCACAAACAACCCCAACAAGTCCTGCAACAGTCAACAATCCTTGATTCTCCATACAACGTCTCATCATATTCATCCATGGTAAGATGCTCCCTAGCATCGAAAAACTGGCTTTGCCCTTCCCTGCATACGGTCCATCTACCAAATGCTCAAGTGAAACACAAGTATCAATAGTACTTACATCGTCATCATGAGGTTCCTCCACGGGAGTATCCTCACCCATCCATGTCTGCAAACTCCACGATCCTGGTCCAACTTGATCAATCTCAAGTTCATCCTCCATCATGATCATGTCTGCAACATCTTCAACTATAATGGCTTCCTCTTCCTTGTGAGTACAATCTACAACTTCATCTTGCTCCATTGTCCATCCAAGTTGAAGAAGCTCGTCTTCAACATTCTTTTCCAAGACTGCAAGCTTCTCTCGAATTTGGGGATTCTCCTTTTTCATCCGCTTCAACCTATATAAGGTAAGCAAGAACTTATCTTCGCATTCTTCCAAACCTACCATGCCTTATCGTTCTTCTTCCCCAGTTCGTACTTCGTTTGGTCCACAGACGCCCAAACCATGTATATCTACCCACACGCAGTCCCACTTGCCAACTCTTGACAAACGCCCAAATCGTGTGAGACATCACGTAGTACCGCCTACCCAACTCTACGACCTCCGATTCCAACCTTCACCATTCACCAGCTTCACCAAGTTCCCTGTAACCATGAACTGGCCCTTGTTCCACTTGTATGTGAAACTAGCTTCTTTCACCTGCAAGTACCTGCTTCCACTGTCACTTCGTCACGAGCAGCCTTGCTCTAACCATCTCCAACCGAGCTCTGATACCAATTATCAAGTTGTGTATCAGCTTCAATGCTTCAACACCCGAACCTGTCCATGAGCTCTGATACAATTGTGACGCCCCCAAGCCTACGGTAGTCTTTCAACTGTGCTAGGCGAGGTGCGGTACCACCAAGCACTTTCTTTTCACCAATACTTATGTTCATGGACTACGCCTAACCACTTATTCCTACTTAGTTTGTGATTCTCAACCGAGTATTATTAATGTGCCTTTATACCAATGAACGCCCATACACATTCATTATCAACAACATTATACAAGAGAAATGTACAACAGTATAAAGGGAGGGGCAACTCCCTGCAATATGAGTCTGCCCGATATCAATATATTATACAATCTTCACTTTTACAGACCATAAGTTAAATCTTGGGAAACCCCAAATTTACACAGCCAATTTTTCACAACTTCCGCAAACTCGGTTGCCCAGTTCGTCGGCACCTCCGCACAGTCGTGACACGACTCACCAACCCTTCGTTCACCTCGTTGCACGTTCGTGTTGTTTTCCCAATTCGAGTGCGCCTCCAAGTCGCCACACACGGGTGCCTCTGCCCGAGACACACCTTTGTTCACAATCTCAACACTTCACTGTTTCTTCATGCACGGCGCACCCTAACCCGGCTACCCGTCCACACGTCCACTCATTCACCCGTTCAACTTCACCCAAGTCGCCGCACGACTTCACCCTGGTCGCCACACGACTTCACCCGGTTCGCCTGAACGACCTCACTCAGGTCGCCACACGACCTCGCCCGGGTCGCCCGAATGACATCGCCCGAGTCCTGCCTGAACGACCACCGGAACAACCTGCCTTAATGACCTCCTGAATGACCTACCTAAACGACCTGCCTGAACGACTGTCCGAACGACCTACCTGAACGACTGTCCGAACGACCTGCCTGAACGACTTGCCCGAACGACTGTCCAAACCACCTGCCTAAATGACCTGCCCAAAAGACATTCCTAACAATTTTTCTGAACGACTGTCCGAATGAGTTTCCCGAACGACTGTCCGAACACTTTTCCCGAATGACTGTCCGAACGAGTTCCTGAACGACTATCCGAACGACTTTCCTGAACGAGTTCACACTCGAGTTTCGCCCGTCATGCAGACTCATCCACGCAGTTCAGAACTCCTTGTTCAAACTTGTTGATCGAATGATTGATGGTTGTTTGCCTGCAAACACCCTCCAATATATACAGGCAGGTGGCGGGTTGTGTCACCCAAGCGACCCACACCAAACGCCTGGATGACTCGTTCATAATGTGTTGTCTCGCCTGAAGGATGGTTGGTCCGCCCAACTCATGGGACCGCCCCCTCAACTCGCCCTGCCCATCGCACAAACCGCAGGTCCTGACACAACCCCTTGCAGGAATAAATAGTATATAAACAATGTACATGCATGTCTGGAATGTATGCCAATGCTTTTGTTGCAGCCACTCATTATACAACATTTTGGGATTGACAGCGCTGAGTGTATATATACTTTTTGATTATTAAAGTTTTTGGTATTGAGTTGGGTTATTCTCTGACCCACATTTTGCATTTTGGCTTTTGCTCAGGGTTAGAATCGCTGACCAAGGATGTGTTTGTCTATGTGGATGTTTTTTAGGTTTGGTATTGTTATTAACTTAACTACATTCCGTGAAAGTTGTTCTGTAAAAAATTGTGTCTGCACATGTTCATTGCAAATTTACAGAATTCATGTATGGTGAGTGTCAGTTGGATGGCTTTTGCAGCTCTTGATGTTTATTTTTAGGCGGAATTTTATGTTCATTGGTGTTTATTTTTAGGCGGAATATTACGCCATTCAAATTTTCGCGTTTGAATGTTCTGAACATTTTCCTTTGTGACAGTTCTTTCCGTTTATGGAGAGGGAAAATAGTATTTACTGCTAATCGTGTACTGGTAGATATGCGTAGTGAAATTAGATTATTTGAACATTCCATATATACTTTCACCTAACATTCAATATTACATAATAATGGAGTGATTTAATTAAATTTAAGTTTTTGTCATAACAAAAAAATTAACTACTATAATATCAATAATTATAGATTGATTAAATAAATAAATAATTATTTTAATAATTTGAATATTATAAATCAAATTTAATAATCAAAATATTAAACAATTAATAAAATCAATATAATAAACTAAAAATAATATCAGATGAAACTTAAAAATACAAATAAATAATAAAAATTAAAAAAAATCCAGATGAAACTTAAAAATACAAATAAATAATAAAAATTAAAAAATCCAATCGGTTCGTATAACGGTCAACTTTTGTTTGGCTACCGTTAGAGTCCTCCGGATATGATTTAAATTATATAATGAAAATAATTGTGTTATATTGGATACCATGTTCGATAGCCTGCGCGGCCCTACTCACACCTCAGACTCTCAAGGATGGTGGTTCTAGGCATGGATGGAATAATGTGTGAAGTTCTAAAATGGCAAAATCATGAATATATCAGTGGATGTTCTTTTTAAAGGGGACTCTACATTGATTGCTCTCCCATCCTTATGGGGACTCTACATTATATGATTCACACTTTGTATTTCCAACCCATTTTATTTTCTTTAAATAATTAAAACATTAAAATAAATTTATTTCTCATCTTTGAAAAACAAAATCAAAATGTATAATATGGGTTGTTATTTTATGGTATCATTGGATTGGGAAGGAATTGAGACTGAATATTTAAACGAAATTGATGATACCTCTTCAATGATGACAAAGATTTTTTTTTTCCAAACCATACACAGTTTTAAAGATTTAAATAAAAAATTAATTTTATTCAAATGTGGGTTTACTTTTTTAAAATCTATTTTTTATTAATTATATTTCAAAATATAGATAATGAATCTATATTAATAATATTTACCTTATAAACAAACGTCATTTCCATCACAATTAATTTGTTCTCGTCGACCTACAAAAATCTCTGTTCTTATCCCTACAATCCCGAGTTCCGACTTCCTCTCCATAGAATTTTGATCGTCCAAGCAGCTTTGGTTTCAACTTAAGAGTGTTCAACCCAATTCCGGGTTCGTAAGTATAAAACTGATACTATCTAATATATAACAAGTAATAAAAATCACGTGTAAACAATAAATAATCATTTCACCACTAAATAATTATATATATATAAAATAGTGCCTTTTATCATAATTAATATTTTTTGTTTAATATAATTTAAATTACAGAAAGAAATATAATATACATAGCTGTGTAGCATAACTTAATATAATGTTATTACCCACATTTTCATGTAATGCTACCTTTTTAGCCACATGTCAGGGACTAGTCTCCACCAAGTTGGTCACTGAATGTGAAAGAAGTGTCCAAACAGGAATAGCTTAAATTAACTTAAACGAAGTAACATTTTGAGTATTTTTTGCTGAATGATTAAGTTTCATTCATCTAAGAATTTTTGATTTGAAAGTTTATGTTTCATTAGATAGGTGAAATTTGAGGGAATATGAAAATGGTAATTTGAGAAACAAACCAAGTTCACAATGCAGCTATATGAAAACTCATTATGATTACATTCAATGGTAGGATGAACAAGAAAATCTTTATTAAAATATTTTATTTACTAACATCATGTAATCATGAAAGGACAAAAACAATAAATAATAAATGTATCAAAGGCTATTGCAAGATTTGATATATGTAAATTTAGTTATTTATTGTTTTTTTATTTCAATTTAACTATATTTAAACTAAGAGGCATGTACTAGCTTGTATGTGGCACTTGTTGCCCCGAGAGGGACATTCTGGAACTTACTATAACCCGGATGTGTAAGTATGTCATGTCCTCAAACAATAATAAATATAATTTTAGCTAATGTTGACCAAAACATTAGCTTGAATCTTAAATTATATTATATATAACTTTTTAATCTTATTAATGGAATATGATTAATTACTAGAATATAAATTTGTATTATTATATATATTTTGAATGGATAATAAATTATCTCATTATCATATAAGTGAATTTGAATGAATCATAAATTTACCTTTAACAAAAAAAAGTACCACATTAAAATTCCAAATTAGGTAAAATTTTAAAAATCTTTACTTTCTACTAAAGCCAATATCATTTCTTAAATGAAAGGAAAAATGTTAATTCAAGATAAAGAAGAGAAAATCTTGGTCCAAAATTTTTTAATAGTTCTTTTAATTAAAAAATTTAAAAGGAAAAATCATATCCTATGGATATATTAAAATTAAAATCTTGAAAGACATAATTATTTCTACATCAAAGTTGTAATATTTGGAAGTATTAATTTGATGTACTTTTATTATAATTCTGTTACATGCCATAATGAAAACACAATAACATAATACTTATTTAAAAAATAATATAATATTTTCATTACAAATTTGGATTAATACAATATTAAATTTAATATATTATTCAATTTGCTATATTATAATACGTATTAATATATCATGATATATATTAATTCTAGATCTTTATGGAGGAAAGAACAAAGATATAGAGTGATAGAGGTGGATAGATAGAGGGAGTGACAAGAGAGATATCGAGATAAAATGAAGGAAAGGGGAGAGGATGAATGAACAGAGACAGAAAGAGAGGAGTGAGAGAAGGATAAGAAAGAGAGAACGAGAGAGACAAAGGTGGACGGTGGGGGAGAGAGAAGAAGAGAGGGAGGGAGATAATGACAAGGTTGTAGGTAAGAGAGAGACGACGGGTGGGAAGAAATGGGGACATAGTGAGGTAGGAGAGAAAGGAGAGAGGGAAAGGAACAAAAGAGAGGATTGGAAGAGGAGGAAATGGGGAGGGGCAAAGGAGGAGGAAAGAGAGATGGGAGTTGGGAGGGAGAGAAGTATTGAAGGAAGATATATATCAATATATAAATATTAATATAATATATATACTATAAATAATATATACTAATATAGAGAAGAGAGAGAGAGAGAGAAGAGAGAGAGCAGAGAGAAGTTTTGAGGCGAGATAGAGAAACAAATAAGGAGATATGGAAGGAAGGAGGAGAGAAGGAGAGAAGAGGAGAGAGGGAGGAAGTAGTGATAAGAAGTTGGAGGGGCGAAATAGAGAAGAGGAGGGGGGCAAAGAGAGGTGGGAAGCAAGGGAGGGAGAGCGAAGGAGGCGAGGGAGGGAGAGATAGATAACGATATTGAGAAAGAGTGCGTGTATGTTCGGGGGTGAATATAGAGAGCGAAAGATGGAGGTAGAACGGAGATAGAGATATAGATGGGAGGTGAAGAGCAGAGAAAATGGAGATATAAGAGGGAGGGAAGAGATAGATGATAATGAAGGGAAGAGAGAATGGGTTTGGTTGGGGGGGGGGTGATATAAAGAGACACGGAAGGAGATATGGAGAGATATATAGATATAGATGGAAGGGGGAGTGAGGGAATAATATTTCTTGCATTAGATGCATTTATTTCAGTGTAGATGATTATTTCTAATGCTATTTGGTTCATTGAACTAGATGCATTGATTTCAATGTAGATATTAATTTCTAATTATAATTGATTGCTTTCACTACATGCATTGATTTTCGTGTAGATATTTATTTCTAATATTGTTTGATTTCTTTATATAGATGCATTGATTTCATTGTAGATGGGGATTTCTAATCCTATTTGATTGTTTGTACTAGATGCTTTGATTTAAATGTAGATGTTGATTACTAATTATATTTGATTTCTTGAGCTAGATGCACTAATTTCAGTGTAGATGTGTATTTCTAATCCTATTTGATTACTTGCACTAGATGCATTAATTTTAGTGTAGATGTTGATTTCTAGTCTCATTAAATTGATTTCTTGCACTAGATGCATTGGTTTCAATGTAGATATTGTTTTTTAATCCTATTTTATTTCTTGCATTAGATGCATTGATTTCAGTGTAGATGTTGTTTTCTAATGTTATTTGATTATTTGTATTAGATGTATTAGATTTTGTTAATATTGAGGTTGTACATTATAAAAAATTAATAATCGAAATATATTCAGTAATGTTATCACTCAGGTTTTCCTAGAAGTTGTGTAAGAGGAAAGTATACCCAAGGTAACCACAAACAAACCTTTTAGATGCAGAATCTAGCCAATCTGCATCCAGAGAGGGCTCTCTCTTTATGATTTATCTTTGTTCTTGGAAGTTTTTAGGCTAGTTATAGATTCAAGAGTTTGTTTTGGAAAAATGGTGGAATCCACAAACTAAGGGCAAGATTGAGAGCTTTCAGTCCATTGGGCTATGGAGTCGAAGGATGGCTTTAGTGGATCTCTATTTTAAGCAAAAGATGGTATTACAGGGCAAGATAGCTAGACAGAGAACAATCCTTAAAATTTAAAGTGGATGGGATGAATTTGACGGGATGAAAGGCAACTAAGAATCTTTCACCATGTCCAAAAGAAAGAAATGAAATGACTACAAACAAAGAGCAATGAAGAATCCTTTGTTATAGTAACCAACAATGTTTAAATTAGTAAAGCAAGAGCATTTAAGAATTCATGCTTAAACTATCAAGAAACATCAAGAATAATAATTTGGAAACAGAGTACAATTAGCAAATTTTGTTTCAATTCTCTTACTGCAAATTATTCAGTGAAATCGATATTGATGATATTATAGACCTCATACTAAAATTGAAAAGAAAGGGTAGAAACATTATTGAAACTACTGTCAACAATGAATCCTGCAACCACAGTCCTCGTGCTTAAATCCTCACCAACACCAAGTCCACGAAAAATTCTCGCAAGCGCTTTATTCTGAAGTTCACAGTTACAAGCCAAGTCATGGAATCCCCCTCATGCTTCCAATAGTGGGCAGTATTATACGCAATTCCTAAACAAAATATCTTGAAACAAATATCAAATTGGTTTACAAATCTCTCCAACTATTTACATAAATAGAACTTAATTAAAGGACACTCAAACTAATGCATCTATTTGGCACTATTTTGTATGGATAGGTGATGACAAAGAGAAGAATTCGAATTTGATGATGAGGCATCCAAGTCACTAATTATTTCCTTTCTTTGTGCAATCTGCTCCAACAATTCGGCAAACTTGGGGTCCAATGATATTTTTGTATTTCTCAATCCGTAATAGATATGTAAAAAGTGAAAGAGGTTATTGTAGATCAATATGTTGTTGAGATCAACCTCTTTCATTTTCCCAAAATACCTCTCCAGCTATGCATAATAGTCTCTGTAAAAAATATGTGTAAAACAGAGTTTTACAGAGTCTGAAAAATGGCCTGTAAAGATGCGCATGTATCTCTTATTATAAAATCACTGCGAAAAAACTAAGATAGGTGTTTGTATATGGGTATCGTAGGAACAAAAAACTCCTTTAGTTTTGTATGTAGTATTTTGGATTGGCCAAAATACTCTCTGCAACATGATGACTTAAACTGAAATTTTCTGCAAAAAGTGCTTTCCAACATTGTTTAATATTTCCAAAACCATAATGGTTGTTAGAAAAGTAAGAGAGCTTTTCGTAGATGGCCCTCTTAAGAACATAAATCTTCTTCATTTTTGTAAAATTCATCTTGGATTGATCACAATAGTTTCTGCAAAACTATGACTAAAATATGCGCAAAAATGTTCCTTCTTGTTATGTTTTTTTATCTTTTTACTTTCTTGCTCTTTTGACTGTTTTACTTTCACTTTAGACAAATCTAAATATTGGTGAAAGTATTATCATCTCTTTTTACCATTTTAATGCCTTCTGTATTTACTTTTACTGTTTACCTTTGACTTCTCTGTAACTTCGTTTTAACTTTCATTGACTTTTACCTGATACACTTTAACCAATGATACTCTTTAACCACTGATACTCTTTAGCTGTTATGCTTTCTAACCTCTATTTGAATAGATTTGATAACAATCTTGGAGTAAACAAATATTATGACTAGTATTAATACTTTTTATCCAAGGATGTGATCTTCTGATTACCTCTTCAGGGGACAACCGAGTAGATTTTTCAAGCAATTCCCCAATGGACAAGGGAGTGATGTTTTGACCAGGTTCAAAATGGAGCATCATATTGATAGCTTGGGGAGTAATGAGGAAAAGAACACTCTGGTTAGGGGATATTACAGCTCTTTGAGTCAGATCATAGTTAGAATGGCAGTAATGGATGATTTCTGGGAAATAAATGACTGAAGGAATGAGATACCTTGGGAGATTGGATTCCCACAACCCTATAAGATCGTGCCCCTTTGAGTATTCGTCTCTGCAGTGACAATAGCTCAATAAGGGACTTTCATCAAAATGCAGGTCTTTAATTTGGAAATCTTCATCTATCAAAGGTAAATATTCCAATTCATGGTGAGGAGCATTAAGTGGATTAATATTCAGAGCTGCCGACACCTCCATTTTGGTTCTTGTGGATTCAAAATGGAGGTTTCAGATGTGGGCCCGTCGGGCTTTAAAAAAGTTTAAGGTTTAATCTAATCACCCCAGGCGATATCTAATAGGGCGAAAAGGTTATTAATTAGTCCCGATGACTAATTAATCCCGTATGTGTAAAGAAATGGGCTGCGGCAGGGTTTGCTTAAGTGGATTGCCAGGTGGACAAACCACGGTGGCACGAAACTTTTCGGAAGTTTTATTCATATTTTTGTTTTTAAACATACATATGGCATGTTTAAAGTTTTTGTATATATATTTTTTATTTATATGGTAACAAACAAATATTATTTAATTACCATAAGGGCGGGATTATAATATAATGATAATTTTAACCAAAGGG
>APFE031600398.1:48740-59137 GCA_000404065.3 Pinus taeda | reverse complement strand
CCTTCTCTAATGAATCAGGTTCCCAAAGGCGAACATCATGTTGGATATTATCCTTTAAAGTCCCTATGTACACATCAATCCTATGCTCCTCTAGAATTTTTTTTACCCTTATGTTCAATTTTTGGAACTCCTCAATGTGCTCCATTATTGAACCCTTTTGTTTGAGACTTATCAATTGGCTAAAAAAAGTGTTGCTTTTTGTATCCTCATAATGTGCTATCAATTCTTCCGTAAAAATTGCCCAAATGATAAATTGTTTACGAGAGCAAAGCCATTGATACCATACAAACTGATTTGGTTCCAAATATAAAGTTGCCATACGTACCTTTTGTGTGTTTTGCACATTATTGAGATCGAAAAATTGCTCCATCTGTAATATCCATGTTGCGGGGTCCTTGCCATCAAACTTCCTCATATCCTTTTTTTGAATATGGTGGGTCTTTGATCCCACATTAGAGTCTATAAAATCATGATTAACATTTCTTTTGTTCACATCATGAGTTTCCTTTACTACCTTTTCACCATTAGTAAGTATTTCTTGTAGAAAATTTGTCAAATCTGCCATGTCTGTCTTCAAATCTTCCATGTCTCTCTTCAAATCTATCTTCAAGTCATCCATCTTAGCTTCCATGCCCTTTATATTAGATTCCACGCCATTTATCTTAGCTTTTGTTAGCTTTTGTGAGAGTGACATTTGTTGCCCCTGTTCTTGTAATTTTGATATATCATGTAGCATTTCTTCCTCTTCTTCACGAGTCATGCTAGAGATTTTAGGTTCTTTAATAGGTGCTTGCATTTTCTTTCCTCGGGGCATTAGTTATCGATACTAATGCTCTACTATGCCCTTTGAATTCCTTCAAAATAAGTTTTCAAACCAATCTTAAGCAAAAATTTAAAAGAATCTACACACCTTTTTTCACTTTGTACGACCTCTATATTTCCTCTAACGTATCTCTGTACATTCAAATCATCCATTTATAAAATTGTGACTTTTAATATCCCTCTATGTCCCCTTTCTAATTCCACCAGTCTGATCCAAATTGGATTCTCCAAGGAATATTTATGCGAAATCTCCCACAATGACCTAATTATATACTAGTTCAGTAGAGCGAACTTGTACGACGTGCCACGGGTCACTGTTTCAACCTTTGGCTCTGAAAACTATATACAAGAAAATTTAGTCTGCCCTCTTTCTGTACCTTCTTACGTAATTTCAATCCTATGCCCAGAGACAAATTTATGACGATTTTCCCCAGGTCACTTGTTTGGAATGTAATTCAGGAGTGTGCAAAAAGACCAACGTCCTCAGATCATATCTCCGCAAATATAGCGTGAAAAGCTCTGAAATTTGGATCCAAGCTTTATTACGGCATCTTCTCAAATGGGTTTTTTTTTTTCTTCTGAAACATCACAGAAAAAAAGTTATAGTGAAAATCCCACGATGACCTGTTTGGAGCAGCGAAACCCTAGAATCCAAATCTCTGAAACCAAATGTTATGAAACTAGCTCAAGAAAAAGATAGAAAAGATAGATCAACGCCTTAAAATTCAGCCTCTTCGAGGGGGCAACCTCCTTTACATTACATAAATGCATAATTCTTGGATGATACAAATGACAAAACCTCCTTTCTATATATAGGAGTCTAAGGAGTCATAATATAACCCAACCGACCTAACAATAATAATATAAACCACAAAATATAACAATAGAGGGATTCTATGGGGCACATTAATAACAATATGGGGACAATAGGGGCACAACAATATTAATAAGGGGTACAACTACAATAGTAATGGGGTAATCATTAGTATTATAGGGACCCCACAGATGCATGCATGGTTTGATGATTTTAAAGGTTTTACATATAATTTAAGTTCATGAATATATAGAAATGAAATTAAAATTACATTTAGTTGGCACATTTTATAGTTAACCATTCCTATAACTTTAGTAAATTATTCTTAGTAAATGGCTCAACCAACTACAATCACAAATTAATAGAGCAGTAACAATGCATTACACAAAAATAATGTACACATCATTACATTCTTAAGAATGTACAACTTAAGAGTGCACAAAAATAAATCCTAACAATGTACTTGAACTCTAAGTTCTCACGGATGAATCATAGTTCAATTAAATAAATTCTAATGGAATTCCATCCTCAATGATCCGTTCATGGTCATCTTTTAACATTCTCCATTTTTTAAATTTCAATTGTTTTTTTATTGAACTTCTATCAATTGTATGCGCACTGCACACACCAAGTGACTATATTGACAATTTATGACATTAGGTTGATAGTCTTGAAAGTAAACATTACTCTTAGTTTGGTGACTTTCTTGGGAAAAATAACATTTTCGTATAATAGACCTTGTTTCATATATAAAATCGTTATCATCATAGTCTTCCAATAACTTCATGTTTAGTTCAGTGCACCACATCAAATAATACTTGAAATTTTATATGTTGTTAATGTGTGTAGCTATAGCAAAAACATCTCTTGTAAAATAAAGCAAGTGTCAATTCAAATCATAATTAACATGAAATTAACTTTATCAACATGGACTTGATTTTATTACCTATTTCTAGATCTCTATATTTTAACTATTATCAAGATACGTATACCCATTGATTTTAAAAACATTATATTTATTTATATATTATATATATATATATATATTATATATATATTATATATATATATTATATATATATATAATATATATATATATATATCCTTTGAATAAATTGAAATGTTACCTTCTCTAACAATATTAGAAACTCGATCACCTTCAAATCATACTATAGTCTCCTCTGATTCCATCTCTTCGAAGCTTGCAACTGACATTTTCCCCTTTGTATTTAGTTTTATATGTTTCCAAGATTTTACATACATAATTTTTTCACAAACATCATTCGATTGTGTGTCCTCTCTACAAACAGGACAAAAACAAGAATATTTTCTTTTATCAAATGAAAACTCATTTTGTAATCCTTTATTTTAATTGAGTGCAATTTTCGAGTCCCTTTTAATGTTTCATCATATGTAATTGATATATCTACCTGTTCAACTCCAATATGCCAAAAAACCCTATAGTAAATTCAAACAAGAATTTAAATATGTTCTCTAAAATACAATTTATATATCAATCATCCTCCTACTCTTTAAACTATATAATTTATAAATGTTTAAAATTAGAGAATTAATAAAAATTAGCATATATTAAAACTATATACAAGTTCATTTGTATATATCTACATACTATAATAGCCCCGGTGAAAATTCCATGTAATAAAAGTTTAAAAAAAAAGTAACCATGGATGAATGGGACACTTATTCCAAGCTGAATGTTGGGCAAGGCACCCTAGGGGGTGTTCATTTGGTTTTTTATGGCTAAGGAAATTGGCAAAGGCAATAACTAAGGCTTTGGAAAGGAAAAATGGCATTTTTGGCACCATTATTTATGAAAATAAGGGAAAATAGGAGAAAAGGGAGGTGAAAGGTTACAGAATGCATGTGAGGAGGAAAATGAAGGAAAATAATGGAAAATGAAGAAAATCGAGGCCAAATCTATAAAAAGGCTTATAAGGGTCAGTCGATACCCTTTTTTCAGTTTAGCTTTGGAACACTTTCATTATTCTCTCTCTCTCTCATACTCTTGGACACTTAGATTTTTCTTGGAGCACTTTGGAATTGGAGAAAGAAAGGAAAAAAGGTAAGAGGAAACATAGATCAAGCAGCGAAAGGCAAGATCAAACAACTACAACAAGCTTCATTGCAGGTATCAACTTGCATGTGTATTTTCCTTACTAGATTTTACATGCATGGGATTTCATGTGTTTCTTTTCTACCATGGAATGGGTTTTTCTAGGTGTGACATTAATTTTAGCCTAGCCTTGCCATTTTGAGATGGCCGAATTGGATTCAAAGCTGAGTGGGGTGGATCTTTGAATTCACAAACACATGGTGTAGTGGTCCCTAAACTGGACTAAGGATGCATGAAGCTACTGGTCTAGTAACCCCTGAACTAAATTGTGGGTTGTGGTAAAGCCATATTGTGTGCCTCGGTGGGCCTAGGAATCCTTGCCAGTGTATGGTGTGATATACGGTAAAGCTAAAAGGTGGATTTTCTCTCCGTTGGGCGAGTGATTCCAGGATGGAATGCACAACCAATCTTGGAGAGTATATCTTGTTGTAGGGCCTAGTAATCCCTGGATCAGACTACAGATGGATGGTAAAGCTTGAGAGACTAGGAGGCACTCAACTCAAATTCCTCACAGTGTAGGTGAAGAACTCCAGTGGAATCCACATTGATTAGTGTTTTTGATGTGTTCTATGAGTCCCACGTTCATGCTTGGAATATGGAATATGGGTGATTGGTTGAAGGGAGACTTGGTTCAACCAATCTATGGTCATGTGGAACATGGTAGTCCCATCTCCGGTTGGTTCATTGCATTGATTAATGAGAAATTCATTCCATTGATTCTCATGTGTAAATTTACTGGTGTATATATGGATTTTGATGGTTGATATGTTTATTGTATTTATGTCCCTATTATGTTGGTTATATTCACATTTTATGACAGCAACTATGTATGGATCTCAGCATGTTTTTACTTGTATATGAATGGATAATGTGTTTATGACCTAATAGATCAATATGCAACAAATGACATGGGGAAACAATGGTTTATAATGATTCTTAGATAAGTATGAGATCCTTACACTTAATTTTGTTGTTTACACCTATAGGTTACATGTCAATGATATGTTTAATGAAATTAATTTCATGGCTAGTAGGGGTATGGCTAAGATATTGCTGATTTTATTTCCTTTGCATCGATTTTTCCCTGTAATTTTATTGATTTCAAGCTTTCATTCTATCCTCGGTAGTGACATGGGCTCTGGCCCTAAAAAAGTGGCTTAAATCTTAGAGTCACTATCACAGAACTGGAAAATTTGGTCCATAGTTGTTGGCATGTAGGCCGATAAAAGTGACTTGAGGTCTATGGTTGCTCCCTTACCCATAGCATGAGAGCTACTATGGCCTCAGAGGTCCAGAATGATATTGGGACATAGGAACAAGTTGTCTGAGTGGTTGACTTGTCTTCTGAGGGTTTTGTTGATGAGGTTGGATGAATGTGTGTGATGTTTCATCGATTCCACTTCCTTAAGGTCACATTGGACGTCGAATCTAATCATAGTAGCCTCTCATCTCATGTTTACCCCAGTTGGCATGGTTACCTGGGTGGATATGAGAGGAAGGTGTTACACATACCTCTGTACCTCCCTTGATGGGTTAGTTTGATGGCTTAGTGCAAAATTGCACCATTGAAAAACTTGTCCAGTTGAGACAAGTTTGTTTGCTGAGTGGTCCATTTTATATCTTTGAAGTTCTTGTTTTATACATGGCCCTACACCATCATGTTATCCCTTTCCATGACAAGTCTCAAAGAAACTCCAACAATGTTTAATGTGGGTTTTCTTGTGAGGATGACACAACCAAAAGAATGATCGTGAAGATTTGAACTCACTTCCGCATCCATCTAACCATATCCAAGGGTGATTGAATTTTATTCCATGACCTTTCAATGCAATAAATATTATCAAAATAATGTTGTACAAAATTTGCATCACGTGTACGATCATCGTTGATATAAAAGTGATATTCTTTAATAACATGTAGATTCTACCTGGTGCTTTCTATATCATCAACATTTTTTTCAGCATGTCTATATAGAAAATGGACAAGCATAGAGATTTGGTTAGAATGATGATATTCACTCTATATTTCATTTTGTTCAACAAATGTGTAATTCTCCGCAAAATCAACAATTGACAAAATTGTCTCTAGTGGAAACGTTTCATGAGTTTTTTTTAATTGTAGGTCATGCCATCTATCTCTATTCAAATTTTTGGTGTACTTATAAATTTATGTCTCAAATTTCTTCAAAAACTTTATCACATGAATTTATTTTTCTTGTAAATCAATCCTTTTAGCTCTTATACTATTATTTGAACCAATCAATTTATGGATATATTCATATCTCTTCCATTTCACTTTTAGGCTAGACAATGATAGATCCTTTAGATCAATAGAATATTTGTTGTGAAATTAAGTCATATTTCCACAATGATCAAATTTTTTATCACCAACACATTCATTTTGGTAAAATAGTTCATGACTTTCTTTTGCACATAGAATTTCCAATATGAAACCATGAATAGTGGAAGGAGGATGTGATTTTTTTCAAAATGTTTTACCAAAATTAAGGAAGGTGTCATAATATAATTGAAATTCCACATGATGATGATAAAAAAAAGTGTCGTGTATAGTGATAGGTTTAACATACCATGGTTTTTGTTGCACAAAAGTACTAATTGGGACATTATTTCGATGATTCTCTTCTATGAACTTATTGAACAACTATACCTGAGTGGTGTCAAAGATATGTTTTGCATGTTCTTCATACTAATTTTGTGTTATTCTTCATGGCATCACATCCATTTCTTTTGGTGAAACACGTGAATTTTTCATCAATAATTAATATATTATATTTTTAACTTCTTCTCCAAGTCTATATTTGTATGGTTGCCTACAAATAACTAGCCAACAAGCGAGCTCATCATTTACATCTATTTGCAATCAAAATTTCCTATGTTTGTGCAATGTTTTTAATGAGGTCCCTGATATTTTTTCCATAGATTTTACCAAACGATTTTCTTTAGTACTTGATGAAACCACTACCATTTGTATTTCTCTATGTGCAGCTACATCGTTTTTTTCTATATCTTCCACTTTTTTTTTTAGAGCACTATTTATATTTTGAATCACATTTTCCTTCACCTTTTTATCTGTCATTGATTTTCGAATACCCAATAGAGTTGTATCATCTTTTAATTTCTTTGATGTTAAGGGACCTCTCAAAATTTGAGCTTGAAATGTCACACTTTCATCTTTGAATTACTTCTCAATAATTACATTAACATGATATCATATAACATGGTCAGATTTTTTATCTCGATATATGTGAGTGTAAACATTTTCTAACATCTCATCATCGATATTGATTTCATCTTGTTGAGTATGGAGCATGATTATTTAGAGGTCTTTGTTTCAGCCAGATGTATACCCCAGGAAGTTTGTACACCCCTCAATGCGGGGGGTTCGAGGGGGACTTGTCCCCCTTGCGGGGGTCCAAGGGCCAGCGGTCCCCCAACGGGGGTTTCGGGATAGCGCCCCCAAAGCTAAAAATAGATGTAAAATTGCCTTGTAAAAGTATAGAAATTTCTAGTCAATCTGGGCCGTTCATTAGGCAGATGATCTGACAGTAGAACTTATGTTTAGTTTAGGGTCTTTTGCCCTAGAAGGCAATCCCTCTCTTCATACGAGGGCATTGTATTTGAGGCTATGTAATAAATGTGTATTCTCCGAGCGAGAAGAAGAGAGGTGAGACTGTGAGAGAAAACAAAGGATATTACAACGAATCTACAGTAGGTTGTGTCTCTTCATTTTGCTAGATAATAGAAAGGAAGGACTGGCTGTTCAGGGTGGACCTAGCCCAAAATGGGTGAACCACGTATATCTATGTCTCTCTTGTTTTATTTGTTTTCTGTGTTTATATTTCTGCAATATTTTATGTGTTTCATTGCTTCGTAATATATAATTTTCTAACAACTGGTATCAGAGTTGAAGGTCTATTTGGCTGTTAAACTTGTAGGAAAGAAGGGTTCCTCATTCGATTTGGAGCAATGGCGGAAGATGGTAAGTTTAGGGTTGAGAAATCTAACGGCCAAAACTTCTCGCTGTGGAAGATGCAGATGGAAGACTATCTGTATTAGAAAGATCTATACCTACAATTGGGCAGAAAAACAAAGATGCCAATGGGTATGATAGATGAAGAATGGAACCTTCTCAATAGAAAGGCACTCAAAACAATACAGTTGTGCCTCCTACCGTTGGTCACATTCAACATTTCGAAGGAAACAATGACATAGAGTTTAATTAAGGCGTTGGAAAAACTATATGAAAAACCCTCAGCTTCAAACAAGGTATTTCTTATGAAACTGTTATTTAATATGAAGATGTTGGAAGGTGGATCTGTTGCAGACCATTTAAATGATTTTAATACTGTTACAAGTCAGCTATGTTCTGTAGGGGTAAACTTTGATGATGAAGTTATAGCTCTGTTATTCTTGTGCTCATTACCAGAAAGTTGGAATGGTTTAGTAATGGCTATTAGTAACTCTGTTTCTGGATCTAGTACTTTAAAGTTTGATGATGTTGTTGGTGCTATCCTTAGTGAAGAAATACGACAGAAAAGCTCCATGAGACATTGCGTAATGCTTTGAGTGCAGAGTCTAGAGGAAGAAAAATGGAAAGAGAAAAGAGCTCAGGATATCACAGTAAATCAAGGAAAGGCAGATCCAAGTCCAGATAGGGGATAGTTTGTTGGAAATGCGGAAACAAAGGACACCTAAAGAAAGATTGTAGATCTCGGAAGGGAAAAGAAGGAGATGCACAACAAGAAAACAATCATGAAGCAAATGCGACAAGTGAGGTGTTACAAGATGCTTTGATTCTTTCTTTCAAAAATATTACTGATTCCTGGGTGGTAGATTCTAGGGCCTCATTCCATGCCAGACCTAATAAGAAATACTTTCATGACTATGTTTAAATAGATTTTGGACAAGTTCATTTGGGTGATGATAAACCCTGTAAAATTGTTGGAATGGGTAAGGTTCTTGTAAAACAGCAGAATGAAAACCAATGGCTACTAAAGGAGGTAAGGTATGTTCCAGATCTAAAGAAAAATATGATTTCAACAGGGTAGTTAGGCGATGAAGGTTGTGTGACAACTTTCACAGATAAAGCTTGGAAGGTCACCGAAGGAGCCCTGGTAATAGCAAAAGGCGAAAAGGTTGGTACATTGTATTTATGCAATGGTATTTCTAACTCTGTTAATGCTTTAACTTCCAAAGGAGCAGATGCAGCATTATGGCATCATAGGCTTGGACACATGAGTGGAAAAGGGATGAAGATTCTTCACTCAAGGAATTTGTTGCCGGGTTTGAAGAATGTTGATTTGGACTTCTGTGAGAATTGCATTTATGAAAAACAGAAGAGAGTCAGATTTCTCAGAGTTGGGAAAGAAAAGAAGAATGAAAAATTGGAGCTTGTGCATACAGATGTATGGGGACCTGCTCAGGTATCATCTCTCGGTGGCTCTCGTTATTATGTTACTTTTATTGATGATGCAACTAGAAAAACTTGGGTTTATTGTATTAAGAATAAATCTGATGTATTTGATACTTTTAAGAAATGGAAAGCTTTGGTTGAGATTGAGACAGGAAAGAAATTGAAGTGTCTTAGTTCAGACAATGGAGGTGAATATTGCAGCAAAGAGTTTGATAAGTACTGTTCAGAGCATGGAATTCGCAGACAGAAAACAGTTCCAAGAACACCACAAGAAAATGGTGTGTCAGAAAGGATGAACAGGACAATCATGGAGCGTGCAAGGTGCATGAGATTGCATGGAGGATTGCCTTTACAGTTTTGGGCAGATGCTGTAGATACTGTTGTTTATCTAATAAACAGAGGGCCTTCAAGTTCCTTGGATGGTGGTGTTCCAGAGGAAGCATGGACAGGTAAAAAGGTAAACTACTCTTTTTTAAAGCCTTTTGGTTGTGAGGCCCTTGTCCATATTGATAAAGAAAATAGAACAAAGCGTGATGCAAAATCAAAGATATGTATGTTTATTGGATATGGTGTTAATGATTTTGGTTATTGCTTATATGATTATGAAAATCACAACATCATTAGGAGCAGAGACATAATATTGAATGAAAAGGTCTCGTATAAGAATCAGTTGCAGGAAAAGAAACAGGGAAAAGAAAACAAAGAATACGCAGTTCTTGATGAAATCAATAAAAAAGTAAGGGTGCCTGAAAATAATAATAATCAACAACCACAACAATAGCAACCACCACAACAGCAACAGGCACCCCAAACACCTGAAAGTGGTGTTAGAAGATCTACTAGGATAAGTATACCCCTTGAGCGACACTCTCCTTCATTATATTATTTATTGTTGACAGATTCTGGTGAAACCGAATGTTATGAAGAAGTAATGTAGGTTGAAAGAAGGAAGAAGTGGGAGGTATCCATGGAAGAAGAGATGGACTCCTTCATGCATAACCAGACTTGGGACTTAGTCAGGTTGCCTACAGGAAAAACTACATTGAAGAATAAATGGGCTTACAGGCCAAAGGAAGAGGATGGAGGAAAATAGAGGTACAAAGCTAGACTTGTGGTGAAGGGGTTTGCATAGAAGAAAGGTATTGATTTTGATGAAATATTTTCTCCTGTTGTTAAAATGACTTCAATCAAAAC
>APFE031600398.1:18060-35659 GCA_000404065.3 Pinus taeda | reverse complement strand
ATATAGGCACTAAATGATTTTAGATTGTTGAAATTCTTCTCACTTCCTGGTATGAGGCAACAGATGGAGTTACTAGAATATATTGTTCATGCATGGGATGTGCAAGCACATGTATTCCAATTTGAGGAACATCTTGAGATCATAATATATGATATATATTTTATGACTGGTTTCTTCAAAAGAGGTGCCCCCATCTCTCTCCTAGGTGGGAGAAGGGATTGAGAAACAATGAAGGACTATATCACTACTTACTACAGATCTCTATCCAATCTAAATAGAGATGGAAATATTAGCATAAACGATGTCACCATTTTTCGCTGCAAAACAAACTTGTTTATTATTTCTAGATTGGTGGGTAGCTCAACACTTCATCTGGCCAACATATCATACATGCAGTACAGTGTGGAGTATTTAGAGCCAATAATCTTCCACTAGAGTGAGGGAGTATTAGTAAATATGAAAAAATTACTAAATCAAGAGAGGGAAAGTTGAAATTTTTTTGATATAGTTCCATCTTAGTCGCTTATTCCCCAAAAAAAATTCCATTACTTTAGCCTCAATAGATTACTCTTAATCCCATTGATCTGAGGGTACCACAGATGAGGAGTTGGATAGCTCATATATCCTGACATGCAAGTCTGCCATTTATCATCTTCTCACCACATTTATTTGGTTAACTATGCAAATAATTCATTATGGTTAATGATTTTTTGTACACAGGATGGAAATTTGCGATGACCCTGAGCTCTTGCTTCTTGAGGGTGAGCGATGGGATGTAATAGGTAAGTTGTTTTAACCATTTGAATTTTTGAAAGTCTTACAATTTTTTTTGTGTTTTTGATGTTTTTGAGACTTAAAATATTGATTTATCATGTAGATATTGGGCCTACTCAATCTATAGGTGTAGAGCATTGGAAAGGTATGTTTTAACGCATAACTTAGCAGTGTTTCAAGCAATAGTTGTAGCCTTTTCTTTATTATACAATAGGGAGAATGCAATGGGAATTAATATGAATGATCCAATTACTGAAGGTATCTTCTTTCATGCAGGTAAGGACAAAAGTAAGAAGGCGCGGTGCTAAACAAGAGTCCCATGAGCAGATAACGGCTGTCCCCCTAATTTCGAATAAAGTCTAGACCAGGACGAGTAAATTGAGGCAGATCATTCCAGGATGAGATCAAGGACTGTCAGTTCGGAAGACGAGGAAGAAAAAAGAAAGGAGTTAGCTGTTTAACAGATCCCTCAGGATCTTTGATCCTGAGGGATCGTTACGTTCAATTATTTTGTTGTTTAGTTAACTCCGCCATTACTTGTATAAGATGGGGCGGCATCAAAGACTTAAGGGATGTCGGGAATATTGCGTATGTTTTACTTTCTGTTTTATAAACCGCACTATTGGTTATACTCAGACTATCGAGTCTCTTTGAGATTCAGTTTTGTTGTATCATTGATGCTTTAATATAATACATTCGGTGTTAATTTCCTCCTGCGTCTGAAGTAAGTTACGATAGTGCCATTGAGAGCTAAGGGCCCGGCTCCAACGGACACTGGCTGATTGTATCATTATAGTTTGGCTTTGTATGGTTTGTTTAATGTTCTCTATAATTTGTTATACGTATATGCCATTTCATACTTGGTTATCAGTAGTTTTCCTTTTGTAAATATTTGTAACGAGTTTGCAGCATATTTCCAGGATTGATCACATAACAAGTTGTTCACTTTCATTACAGATTTTATAGGTGGAATGTTTCAGCTGCATATGGTCGATGTAATGAACTATTGGTAATCATTTCAGATTATGTTTGTATATGATTGACGTTTCCTGTTTATGGTGATTTGTTGTTCCATTTGGTTAATTGTCTACTTGTACAAAAGATTGCCTTTATTTGCATGAGAGTTGGTGCCAAGAATTAAGAGGGTTGAACTCGCGAGACTTAGTTTCTTTACTGTTGTTCCTTTAATTGCTGTTCCATTTAAGAGTTGTCATTCCATTTCTGAATTGCTGTTTCATTCTGCTTTCTTGATGTTCCTTTTTACTTGCATTCCTTGATATTGTGTGGGAGGAGGATCAAGGCTGTCGTGAGACACAGCAGACGCTATTATGCTCCCAGATCCGTGATCCATACTCTAGTTTCTTTTCCTTTATCAGTTCCTAAAGGGATGGGTTACTGCTTCCGTACCCTTGACTGACAAAGTTGCCAGGTGTGAATTCTTTCTGCAAAAGTAATTTAGCATAGCTTAGCATCCATTTACTCTTGTATTTTCTTAGATCTATACTACGAAGCATTACTCTAACAAATCGCCTCAAATTGAGATACCCTTCGCAATAACAAAAACGTTCCCGAATTGACTTGTAATGTGAGATAACTAGAGGTGAAAAAGGCCCTTGTTACAACTCTACATTTTGGCGCCGTTGCCGGGGAAGGGTATAGCCATTTGTTTTAAAAACAGGGTAGTGTGCGAATCTGCCGGGGGGGAATTGGATTTTAAAAATGGAAGGTAAGAACCTACGTACGGAGCATGTAAAAGCCCTGCTCCATTGTCCGCCTTCCTAGTAGAAATTGATTGGATTTAGTAGTTTAATTGGAGTGCATGACTAAGCAGAAAAAGCCTGAGAAAAATCAGAAGCCTCCATCTAAAGCCGAAAAAGCCAAGGGGCTGGTGATCCTTGGGCGAATGACCTTCATAGACGAAATCTATAAGAAAGTCGAATCTCAGCCATCAGTAGGTTATAGGAAAACCAATTCTAAACAGCCTACTAGTTCCCTTGAGGCCTCAGAATCACCATCTGAAGCCTTTGCTGAGTTGCACAGTCAAACAGAGGAACAGGAGTTTCAAGAAATTGAAAATTTGACTCTTGGACTGCTGCACGAAGGGAACCTTAGTAACCTTTGCGAAGGAGAAGGAGAGACAGGGGAAATCGGGGAGCCTAGATCTCCAATTGAGCCAAATCAGCCTTTAAGTAGCCCGGATCAAGGAAGCGCTGCAAGAATTCTTGTTGAAGGAATTCATTCACCTCAGGTAGTGGGGACTATCATTATCCCTGATAAAGGGAGTGTTGTTAAAACAATTCTTGTTGAGACTACCCCCATTCAACCGAGGAACACTCTCTTAGAAATTCCTGAAGATTACTGGCATATATTCGATCCCATGGCGCAGAATCAGCCAAATGCCTAGACCTCCACATTGCAATATCCTATAGTAGACTCTGCAGCGAATGCACCCATGAAAGCCATCCCCCTCCATCATATTCCCACATTCCATGGCCTTACGTCGGAGGATCCAGATGCATTCTTGTTCGAATTTGATGTATTATGTAGAGGATACGATTACACCACCGATCCCCAGAAATTAAAATTATTCCCCTCCACATTAAAAGGGGCCGCCTTGAGATGGTTTATGGGTTTAGGTGGTAGGGTTATTAACAATTGGGATCAAATGAAAGAAGCCTTTTTAAAGAAATATCAGGATTACTGTAGGTCAAGAGAGCTAAAAGATGAAATCTTTCAAATGTCAGCTAGACCAAACGAAACTCTAGAAGAATATGTAGAACGTTTCCAATATAACTTGCAAAGATCTCCCTATGCATCGTTGCCTCTGCCGGATAATGTATTGAAAACCGCATTAATTAGAGGTATGAAAGAGCAATGGATTGAAACGTTGAATATTATGGGGAAAGGAGACATTTATCAGGAAAATTTCGCTGACATCATTGATCTGTGTATCAGGAGCTCAAGAGGCAGCACAAGGATAAAACCAGCAAAATATGATCGCTTTACCAGAGATCACAGAACATCAACAGAGGGAGTAACACGGGTGGAACTTGGAAATTTGCTAGAAAATTTTAAAACTGATATCCTGGGAACATTGACTACACAGCTTGATATTGTGCAGGCTAAGCAGAAGCAAGCAGAGGCGGAACAAAACCTAGCAATCTTCTGTCCTCGATGCAGGAAGAAACACAGCCACAAGGAATGCCCGCTCGATACAGTTCAAACATGTGCTATCTGTACCAAGGACCACCTAACTGAAAGCTGCCCCTCACTTCCTGGTTTGAAGGCAGTATACAAAGAAGCAGAAGAGGAGCCAGAATCAGCATATTTTATTAACCATCGTCGCCAATGGCAACCAAGGCAATCTGGTATGTTTTCAGACCCCTCTTCTTCTTTTCAACCCCCGCAGTTTAATGCTTAGCAACAGAATATGTGGCAAAACCAGTCTCAGCACCCATTTTCGATTTGGTCACCTCAAATGTTCCCTACTCCGAATCCTTGGATGAACCAATCTGGTTGGCCAAACTTCCCATATCCCCCACCATACTGGCAGAATAATGCATATCCTCCACAATGGACCCCTTCTACTTTGCAAGGTTCACCCTGGCAGACAAACTGGCCAAGATCAACATATCAATCGCCAGGATCAATTCCGCTCCCTCAGCCAACTCTGCCAGCCTTACAACAAAATCCCCAGCCTAACCTGAGACCGCAGCTCCCAGCCCAACCCAACCCTAATCCAAATAATAGACCAGTTCAATCTCTCCAAATTACAGAATCCCCAGAGATTGAACCGGATCTGCAGGAGTGCAACGATCTCCAGTTAAGATATGGGCAAATAATAGAAACCGAGGGACATAGAACAACTCACATTGAAGATCAGTTGCCTATAACACAGTCGTTACAAGAGGAAGATGTAAGTAAAGACCAAGCCCATCAGCAAATAATTACATCTCCTCCACCTTTCCTAGAACAATTGGCCATCCCGCGACCAACGCAATACCCGAATTTTGATATTCTGGGAGAACTTCAAAACTTGTATATAAGAATTCCTTTCCTTCAAGCTATACAGGATATCCCCATATATACAAAAACCATAAAAGACCTGTGTAGCAGAAAAATAAAAAGAAATGTAACCCCTAACCCAAAAGTCCAGGTAGTCGGCACCTTATCTGACCTTCTATCAGGGAAAGAGATACCAGTCAAATACGAGGACCCTGGAAACCCAATTGTCACTGTTCAAATCTGTGGGTAGACCTTGACCAACGTTTTAGTTGATCTAGGGGATGCAATTAACATCCTGACAACATCAACGTGCCAGAAACTCGGAATTACATCGGTAGAACCTAGTTCCACTTTGTTAGAACTAGCCTACCGATCAGTAATAAGACCAGAAGGCACCTTGTATGATATTATGGTTTCAGTGGACTCTTGGGAATACCCGACCGATTTCCTGATAATTAATCCAAAAACCTGACTAGATGGACATCCGCTAATTCTAGGTAGACCATGCCTCGCTACTGCTGACGCCTATATTGGTTGCCGGCAGGGAAACATGACTGTAACCAGAGGGCTGGATATTAAAAATCTAATCTTATACCCTCCAGCGCAGCCAAGCATCACACCTCAAACATCACTAACCAATCTCCGCCCTGCCTCATATAGCACTGACAATATTAGACCCCTATTAACAGTCCAGGAAGCGCTAGATTTTAAAGATCAAACCGAAGATGACGCCATAAATAAATTCATTAATCAAACTGAATCCACATCGTATGCACACTGTTGTATGATAAAAGAGGCATTTGACAATGAATTAGAGGAGGATCCCCTGAAAAATGGACACGACCAAACCATACCGGTGACTTCTGTCGCTAATAGCAAAGTAGTACAAATTGAACCGGGGAAAACTTTAAATATTAACGCTAATCTGACACCAGAGCAAGAGACAAAACTTATCCAACTATTACGGAAGTATCAGGAGGCATTTGCATGGGACTATCCCGATATGAGAGGGATTGATCCCCAGCTATGCACACATCGTATTTTCATCGAAAAAGATGCAAGGCCTGTCTGTCAACCACAAAGAAGACTCAAACCCCACTTAAAAGACATTGTAAAAGATGAGCTTCAGAAACTCCTAGACGTTAATTTTATTTATCCTATTTCTGACAGCAAACGGGTCTCCCCACTCGTGGTAGTACCTAAAAAGAACGGGAAATGGAGGATCTGTGTCGATTATAGAGAATTAAACAAAGCTACACAAAAAGATCATTTCCCTCTCCCATTCATAGATCAGGTATTGGACACCTTAGCAGGCAAGAAATTTTTTTCTTTCTTGGACGGCTTCAGCGGATACAATCAGATTCAGATTGCCCCTGAAGACCAGGATAAGACTACCTTTACTTGCCCCTGGGGAACGTTCGCTTATCGAGTCTTACCCTTTGGATTATGTAACGCTCCGGCCACATTCCAAAGGGCCGTTCTTAGCATCTTTGCAAATTTAATCAATGGTGGATTGGAGGTCTACATGGACGATTTCACACCATATGGAGATGACTTTGATCTAGCCCTGGATACTCTCGAAAAAGTCCTAGAACGCTGCATCGCCACCAGGCTTTGCTTGAGCCACGAAAAGTGGTACATGATAATGACCGAAGGGCTCATACTGGGACACTATATCTCAGTAGCTGGTATTCAGGTAGACCCGGCTAAAATTCAAATACTTTTGCTTATTCCAACCCCCACTAATCAAATAGAGGTACGCAGTTTCCTTGGCTTTTCTGGGTATTATAGACGATTCATACAACATTATTCACATATTGCTGCACCTTTACATGCATTAACTGGAAATGTTGACTTATTATGGACAGAAAAATGTGATCGAGCCTTCAAAGAACTAAAGAAGTTGGTATCTACAGTTCCAGTCCTCCAAGGACCTAATTGGAATTTACCATTCCAAATTTCAACCGACGCTTCAGATACAGAAATCAATGCAGTTTTGGGCCAAGAAGAAGATAAAAGACCATACGCTATCTATTACATCAGCAAAAATTTGGCCCCGGCTGAATTAAATTATACGGTCACCGAAAAAGAGTTCTTAGCTGTGATACACGCTATTAATAAATTTAGACACTATATCACGGGCTATCCCGTTATCTTATATACAGACCATTCTGCTATCAAGTATTTAGCAAATAAACCTGTTACAAATGGAAGAATAACCAGGTGGTTGACCCTATTGCAGGAGTTTGATATTACGATCAGAGATCGACCAGGGAAGGAGAACCCGGTAGCTGATTTTCTTTCAAGAATACCAAAATCAATTGAAACAGCAGCAGTCGAGGATCAATTCCCAGATGAACACCTATTTGTTGTTGCTGTTCAAACTCCCTGGTACGCCGATGTTGCTAACTATCTTGCAGTTGGTAAACTTCCAAAACATTTAACTCCCAATGAACGGAAGCAGATTGTTCAGAAAAGCAACCGATTTTCCTGGGTTGGGGGTTATTTGTTTCACACAGGTGCAGATATGGAAATCAAAAGGTGTATTCGGGAGGACGAAATCTTTGATATCTTGGAAGCCTGCCACGATGGGCCATGTGGAGGACATTTCGCCAAACGAAGAACAACACACAAAGTATTACAAACGGGGTATTACTGGCCTACAATTTTCAAAGACGCGAAAAAATTTGTCCAGGCCTATGATAGCTGTCAGCGTGCAGGACGACCTGGTCCGGCAGACGAAATGCCTTTGCGGCCTCAACTAGTGATCGAACCTTTCGAACGCTGGGCTCTAGACTTCGTCGGACCTATCAACCCACCATCAAACCAAAGAACCTATATTTTGGTGGCAACTGAATACGTTATCAAATGGGTTGAAGCGGAGGCATTGCCTAGAGCTACAGAAGATTCGGTAATTCAATTCTTGCTCCATTTGTTTGTACGTTATGGTCTCCCAAGGGAAGTGATTACAGACGGAGGACCACAATTTGTGGGACATAAATTAGCTGCAACGCTCAATAACTATCATGTTCAGCACAAGATTACTACCCCATACCATCCACAGGAAAACGAGCAAGTGGAGAGCAGCAATAAGGTAATAGAGTCCATTTTGACAAAAACTGTTGCCTCACATCGCCGTGATTGGGCCGCCCGGTTACCCGAAGCACTGTGGGCTTATCGAACCACATGGAGGAGCACCACCGGCTACTCACCATATCACTTGATGTTCGGGAAGCAACCCATTTTTCCTATAGAATTCGAGATCCAAACGCTACGAACTGCCCAAGAAGTCGGATTGGATTTAAGTGAAGCACAGAAAAATCGATTACAGCAAATTAATGAGTTAGATGAAATAAGGCTCTCTGCATTACAAAATACAGCACTTATTCAACAACAGAGAGCCAAATGGCACGATGCGCTCATCAAAGACAAGATATTTCATGAAGGAGACTGGGCTCTGTTATATGATTCTAGATTTCAGGATTTCTCGGGGAAGCTTCAGACTCGTTGGTTGGGACCATACGAGATTCGAAAAGTCCATGACAATGGGACCCTTACTCTGACTACAATCGATGGGTCCGGATATACATTTAAGGTAAACGGCCACCGAGTTCGTCTGTACCACAAACCTCTCACTCGGGAGTCTTTTTGTCAGCAGCTACACCAGGACACTAATATCACGATTATGGGTGAGGAAGCAAAAACTTCCTCCCCTTTAGATCGTAAGAAATTCATCTCTTACCACATTCTGTATATATTGTAAATTATGTATATATGTGTGTTTTGCCGTTCCTTTTCAAAAGGAACAGCACTTGCGTGCTTTGCCGTTCCTTTTCGAAAGGAACAACACTTCTTGGTTTTTGTCGTTCCTTTTCAAAAGGAACAACACTTTTTGGTTTTTGCCGTTCCTTTTCAAAAGGAACAACACTTTTTGGTTTTTGCCGTCCCTTTTCAAAAGGAACAACACTTGCGTGCTTTGTCGTTCCTTTTCAAAAGGAACAACTCTTGTGTGTTTTGTCGTTCCTTTTCAAAAGGAACAACACTTTTTGGTTTTTGCCATTCCTTTTCAAAAGGAACAACACTTTTGTGTTTTGCCGTTCCTTTTCAAAAGGAACAACACTTTTTGGTTTTTGCCGTTCCTTTTCAAAAGGAACAGCTCTTGTGTGTTTTGCCGTTCCTTTTAAAAAGGAACAACACTTTTTGGTTTTTGCCGTTCCTTTTCAAAAGGAATAGCACTTGCGTGCTTTGCCGTTCCTTTTCAAAAGGAACAGCTCTTGTGTGTTTTGCCGTTCCTTTTCAAAAGGAACAACACTTCTTCGTGCTTTGCCGTTCCTTTTCAAAAGGAACAACACTTGTGTGTTTCGTCGTTCCTTTTCGAAAGGAACAACACTTTTTGGTTTTTGTCGTTCCTTTCCAAAAGGAACAACCCTTGTGTGTTTCGCCGTTCCTTTTCAAAAGGAACAACACTTTTTGGTTTTTGTCATTCCTTTTCAAAAAAGGAACAGCACTTCTGTGTTTTTGCTGATTCGCTCCACTCAGATGAAGGATGTGATGTCCATATTCTTTCCAAAGCCGTAAAGAGCAGCTATATACTTATGCCATGATCATAAAAGCCAAGACATACCGAGATCAGCATATCATAAATCGCTATTTTTAACAGCCCTAGTATTGATGCAACAGCAAAGGAAGGATTCATACACTCATTATTCTGACTGTCATAGTCTCACCTTCTCTGCCTTATTGGAAATCTTTATCATTTTGAACCCCTGCAATTTTTCCCTATTATTACTTGGAAATAAGAACAGAAGATTTATATTCTCCTATTGGGATAACAAGACTTCTTCCGCCATTCCCACTCTTAAGGAGGGCTGAACCACCCTTATGTGTAATTGCATAAGAGCAAAAGTCTGTTTTAAAGAAAAAAAGAGCAAAAGCAAAATAAAAAGAAAAATTATTTGTCAAATGCAGGATAGGGGGTTTCATTAAAGAACCAGCCTACTATGATCATAAGATTGGAAGCGAAGTGGCATTCCCATCAATGGCCACCACACCAGGGAAATGGTCCAACGGGTTCGCTATATGAACAAACCTTGGAACAGGGGGTCTCATTACGAGCCAGCTTGCCCACGTTTCGCGCCTCTCTGGTGAATGGCATCATGGTTATCTGGTTACCAAGCCAGCATGATGACCTGCATTTTGACAAGAATTGCTCTTCAACAATACACAAAGGATAATGGTTCCAGGGTGAAACAAACAACTCTGCCAAGGTTATGAACACTTGTCGGTAGCAGAGCTCTGTTAATGGTATCGGAGTCATAATATTCACACCAATTAGGATCATATTAAAATACTTCTTTTTCTATCCTCGTAATAATTACATCTTACACGTTCATAGATACGTCGCATAAATACCTATCACCCCCAATCATGGCAAAGGCATCGACTATGACTACCGCAGGCTTTATATGAGCGCCAGATGTCCTATCCACCTGTCTTGCATCACATCACGCAGGCTTATGCAAAACGCGATCTATCCTTCGCCTCAATATCGGTATTTCTTTGTCTAATCTGAAAACTTGGCAAATCTCCATATGTTGCTTCTTTATGACTTGGCGACGGGATGGCGGCCCTTCCTCTATTTGACGACTGGGACAGCCTATCATATTGCGTGGGGGGGGGGCGGCCTCATTACTCCGCCGGCCACGTGTTAGCTCATCATTCGGAAATGATATGGCACGAAGGTACGATATGGGTTAACGACATGATAATGCTATTTTTGCAAAGAATTGTTATTTACAAGCTATTTTCATGCATGCTCTGTGCTTTTGCTGCGATTACGTTCTTTACGACTGGTAATTGCTGTTCCATCTAGATTCCGAAATAGAACCATGGGAGGCAAGGCTATCAGAAGCGAGCCCAGTAAGCTAGAAGTCTCCGAAGCCGCGCGGGCGATCTTAGAAAGGGCAGGATGGCTAACTTATTTCAGCCGCCTGCGTGCATCAAATGAAACTGTGGCCATGGAATTCTTGCAGAATTTGCAGGAAAAACATTCCGTAGTAGGTGGGAAGCAGATAATGGTCACGGAGGAAATAATCGCAGAAGTAACAGGACTGCCAGCCTCAGGACCAACATGGATGAGAAAGAAGGAAAGTCTGCAAAAGACCATAGAAATTTTCCAAGATGAAGGACAGAAGCTGACAGTGAAGGGAAAAGGAGTGCTGCCGGCAATGCTAGGAGAAACTTGGAGCGAGCTGGCGAAGGTAGTGCAGAGCTACATCACCTGCGAGGGGCAAAAAGATGTGGTAAGACCGCGTCACCTTAAGCTTCTTGCTGTATTAAAAGGAAAATGTTCTATGAACCTCCCCGCATTGTTAAATTCATTACTGCATGATGCCTCTCAATGCCTGAAAAAGGCACACCATGAAGACGCAGTGGTTAGCCACCATGGGCTGATTCGCCTGATAGTGAGCCACAGTCTCACTCAGCAGCAGAGTAGCTGGGGGGAGCTTATTACAGCAATAGGAGGGGCAGTGGCATTGCCATCCCCAAAGATTAAGCACCCTGCTAGTACCTCTGAAGCACCTGAGAAGCCCAGAGAATCGCCAAAACCTAAGCACCCTTCGGATACACCCAAGCAACCCAAGAAGCGCACAAAAGCAGTCAAATGAAAACGTTCCTCTAGAGCATCGGGACAGGAAGAGAAATATAAGGAACAGGCCACAGGAGAACGTGCTGCCTCGAAACGTAGGCATTCCTCTGGCACTCCTGAGCAAGTTGAAAAACGCAGGAAGATGGTGGTGGAAGAACAGGTGGCCAGTACATCCAAACAGCCTGAGAGGCGTAGGAAGTCAGCTAGGTTGGCAAGGATAAGAGGCAGACTGGAGAAAATCCAGCTAAGCATCGACCAACCGATTGAAATAACAGAAGAACCACCAGCACCAGAACAGGAACCCTCGGGGGAAAATAAGGAACAAATTGAGGACAGAGCAGAGGCCGAGGAAGGGAGTGAACATTCACACTCTGAGGCCGAGGCCAGCCATTTGGAGATAGCCACTGAACAGTCAATCCAGGAGGAAGGGAATGAACACTCACACTCTGAGGCCGAGGCCAGCCATCCGGAGACGGCCGCTGAACAGCCAATTCAGGAGGAAGAAATGGGACAATTGAGGGACAGCCCTCCACAAATTCCCATGGGCAAAGAAGAGCTGGCCACCATCTTGGCTAGCTTGGGAGATTATGCTTCACCGTCCAGTACAACAGACCCCCCTGAATTACCCTCCGAGGGAGAAGCACATAAAGAATTGCATGAAGAAACGGCAGGAGGAGAAAATTCCCCTGTTGTTGAGAAGGAAAATGGAAACACAGACCAGGAACAACCCGTCCCCAAGACACAGGAAGAAAACCCACTTGTTGATACCACAGAGGCTGAAAATGATTGTCGGGAACAGTCCGTCCCCATAACACCGGAAGAAACCCTCGATGAAAGAAGAGCAGAAATAAGGGCCGCTCATGTGCCCACAGCTGAGGCAAGGGAAATTGAGAAATTGAGGAAGAAACAGCAGAGGCTGCTGAATATCATAGCCCAGCTTCGGCAGAAAATTCGAAGTTTGAAAGCCAGTCTGAGGATAAGGGGGGTGATAAGAAGAAAAAGAAGAATAAATGTGGCTGGATACCATCAGATGAGAAAGAAAAGGGCTCACAGGCGCCTTGGAGGTCAATACTCCACTAAGGGACCCACGACTGTTCCAGCCAGCACTGAAGAACAAAATGCCGTTCCATCTGATATGGAACAACAGAATTCTGCCCCTATTAACAATAAGGAACAACCTGCTGTTCCAAATAGCCCAGTGGGACCAGCCGCTATTCCAATCAAGACTGAACTAAAAGACGACATTCCATTCACAGAGGGGCCATCATACCCCTTCATTCATGTTAAGAAAGAAAGGGAAAGCAAAGCAGTTCAAACCGAGGCACCCAGGTAGCGAAACAGAAAGATCCAGGTGAGACTCCCTGCCTCTGAGAAATCATGGAGAATGGATCCAAAAACTAAGGCATTACACCATGAAATGAAGCAGGCCTGACAGGAGGCTGACCAGCTAAGGGAACAAAGGATCCCTCGGGAAAAATACGAGGAGTTGCAGCAGGAAATTGAGCAGTTAAGGGAACAAATGATCCCCCGGGAAAAACATGAAGAGCTGCAGCAGCAACTACGGAACATAAGTCAATCAGAAAGTCAGGCCTTTGAAGGATGGCAGAAGGAACAGGAGAAGGTCGCCAAGGTAACACGTCGACTAGACATTGTTATTAAACAATTGGACACTGTATGTTCGCTGTATGATGATGTCTTGACTTGCAGAGCCCCTGCAAAGAATTATGCTTTATTTCTCCTTGAAAGGTATTTAAGACTGAAGATAAAAGCCGTCAGGGCAGGTGCCCCCATTCAGATTAATATTGTCAACGATTTTATTGATTGTTGTAAACACTATGGGGTTAAGGTCCAGCGGTCCCTATGTGAGTTCTATCTGCACAATATGGTGCTGGAGCAGGAAACCGATCTAAACCCTGGCCCTTTTGTGGGAGATGTACAACTACAAGCCTTCGTTTCGTTTGGGGTCAATCAGTTGAAGTGGCTCAAGGCCTACAACGCCTTCTAGAGGCAGGAGAACAGCCTAGATCTATGGGTCAGGGCCGAGCCTAGAGACCCCATTCAACTATGGCAATCACACAAACGCCTTATGAGAACCCCAGGTGTCATGGAACTGCTAGGGCCCATGCATGAGGGTTTGATCCGAGATAGCTTGGAATACTTTCTGGCTATTAAGGATTCTGCCCTGGAGTCTGCCAAATTCCGCTATCGGGTTTCTTCCCCAAACATTCAGCTCAGGGAGCCATTCAAGTACGAGAATTTTGAGCTGGCAGCTGAGCAGTTGGCTCTTTACGGCCAGCACATCCTGTGTGCTGGGCCGTCTTGGTTAGGATACCGGTTCCGTAGCCCAATTATTTGGCATCCTGCACCTGGGTACCAGGCCTTGTATGAGATGCCTACAGAACAATTGGACCAATTCTTCGATAATTTGGTTGCTCACCATGGTTGCAGGCCTCCTCACGAAGTGCCCTCTCCTGCCTATTCTCTTACAACTCTCCATGTTAATTATAACGTTTTCATGAGGCCATGAAACAGAGTAAGTCGGGGGGTGTGTAGAGCATTGGAAAGGTATGTTTTAACGCATAACTTAGTAGTGTTTCAAGCAATAGTTGTAGCCTTTTCTTTATTATACAATAGGGAGAATGCAATGGGAATTAATATGAATGATCCAATTACTGAAAGTATCTTCTTTCATGAAGGTAAGGACAAAAGTAAGAAGGCGCGGTGCAAAACAAGAGTCCCATGAGCAGATAACGGTTGTCCCCCTAATTCCGAATAAAGTCCAGACCAGGACGAGTGAATTGAGGCAGATCATTCTAGGATGAGATCAAGGACTGTCAGTTCGGAAGACGAGGAAGGAAAAAAGAAAGGAGTTAGCTGTTTAACAGATCCCTCAAGATCTTTGATCCTGAGGGATTGTTACGTTCAATTATTTTGTTGTTTAGTTAACTCCGCCATTACTTGTATAAGATGGGGCGGCATCAAAGACTTAGGGGATGTCAGGAATATTGTGTATGTTTTACTTTCTGTTTTATAAACCGCACTATTGGTTATACTCAGACTATCGAGTCTCTTTGAGATTCAGTTTTGCTGTATCATTGATGCTTTAATATAATACATTCGGTGTTAATTTCTTCCTGCGTCTGAAGTAAGTTACGGCGGTGCCATTGAGAGCTAAGGGCCCGGCTCCAACGGACACTGGCTGATTGTATCATTATAGTTTGGCTTTGTATGGTTTGTTTACTGTTCTCTATAATTTGTTATACGTATATGCCGTTTCATACTTGGTTATCAGTAGTTTTCCTTTTGTAAATCTTTGTAACGAGTTTGCAGCATATTTCCCGGATTGATCACATAACAAGTTGTTCACTTTCATTACAGATTTTATAGGTGGAATGTTTTAGCTGCATATGGTCGATGTAATGAACTATTGGTAATCATTTCAGATTATGTTTGTATATGATTGACGTTTCCTGTTTATGGTGATTTGCTGTTCCATTTGGTTAATTGTCTACTTGTACAAAAGATTGCCTTTATTTGCATGAGAGTTGGTGCCAAGAATTAAGAGGGTTGAACTCGCGAGACTTAGTTTCTTTACTGTTGTTCCATTTAAGAGTTGTCGTTCCATTTCTGAATTGTTGTTTCATTCTGCTTTCTTGCTGTTCCTTTTTACTTGCATTCCTTGATATTGTGTGGGAGGAGGATCAAGGCTATCGTGAGACACAACAGACGCTATTATGCTCCCAGATCCGTGATCCATACTCTAGTTTCTTTTCCTTTATCAGTTTCTAAAGGGATGGGTTACTGCTTCCGTACCCTTGACTGACAAAGTTGCCAGGTGTGAATTCTTTCTGCAAAAGTAATTTAGCATAGCTTAGCATCCATTTACTCTTGTATTTTCTTAGATCTATACTACGAAGCATTACTCTGACAAATCACCTCAAATTGAGATATCCTTCACAATAACAAAAACGTTCCTGGATTGACTTGTAATGTGAGATAACTAGAGGTGAAAAAGGCCCTTGTTACAGCTCTACAAACACCTTTTGTGCTTCAGTTTTTTCAAGGCATCTTAACAAAATCGAATCATAATTCCTTCTAAATAACACATCATCAATGATTTTGAAGTGTTTTTCTTTTAATATTAAGGCACATATGTTTTTGTAAGAGAGACTAGGAGGAGCATATCCATTTTTTAATAAAAGACCCGATTTGCATATTGAGATTCAGAGTTCATGATACTTATCTCATTTACTTGAAGAGCATGATCTGAATCTTCATGTTTTGGAATGTTACAAGCTCCTTCTAATAACCTACAAAAACCTTGACCTCTTACAATTTTCACTAGTTTAATATCTAAATCATATTCTTGTAATGTTGTAACCCAGTTGGCTCTCTTCTCTCCTACTTCCCTTTGGACTAGCAATTGTCTCACTACCGAGAGTGGGACTTGTTAGTGTCAGTCTTTACAGCCTTCCTCCAGTGATCAAATGTGCTCTTAAAAAGTGATTTTGAAGTGTCAATGGTCAAATTTTGTCATTTCAAAGAGTTTTCAAGCAAAATTTGGTCACTAGGCATTAGGTCTAGGGTTTGCTTTCACTCCTTCTAAAGTTGTCCAAATGGCGGTCTATGTCATCATTCAGCTGGGCCTATCATCATTCAGAGGGTTTTCATCATCATGTCAAGTTCCATAGGGTCATTTTACAGCTTGTTCATGCTTCAGTTGTGCCTTGGCAAGTTCATTTCCCTCTCCTAGGGTTTTGAAGCCAATTTCTCTTGGATGGTCAAATAAATGGCAAAACTTGTTTCTTGATGTTCATACACCTTCCCCTATCCTTAAAGTATCATATCATACACTTCTCAACACTCAGATTCCCCAAATTCCTCATTTTTGCACAAACCCTAGTTTCTAGCTACAACCTGGCAATTTTCTAGGTTTGGCCTGTGATTTGCCCTTTTGGACCCCTTCCCCTCACTCAATCTCTGAGATTCCACTTTCCACTGCTTCCTAACATCCCTCCCCACTCCCAAAAATTTCCCCAAGAATTTAGAAGCCCCCTATCCCCTTCATTTCGCTTCATTTCGACAGAATTCCTTATTTCACACATTGGGACAAGTTTCACTCAAATGATGTTTCAGAGCAGTCAAAGATGAATTTTGGAAAACTGAGAGCGGTTTTTATCCATAACATGACAAAAAAGAAAAACCCCTTTCACTTTTTGCACAGGTGTCATGGTTTGAGAGAAATGTCAAGAATACCATTGCCTCAGGAGAATCAAAGACACCTCTGAAGTGACCTTGGGAAACTCAAGTTTTCTCCTAGCTTGGTTGGCCAAATGATTTTCTTTATGGGTAAAATGACAACTAGACACAAAGATATTTCCAATGAGCTATCATGAGCTCAATTTTGGGTTGAGGAAGGCATTTAAAAGTTGACTACAACAACACTCTTCCTTCAGGCAGCCTCATTTGGCACTTTTTGACCAGTCTTGGGAGATTTGATTTTTGACATGTAAAATCAACTCCAAATTGAAAAATTCCAGTTGGGTTGGAAAGTAGACTCAAGGACCTTTCCAACGAGCTATCCTGTGCCCAATTCCAACACCAGGAAGGCGTCCAAAAGCCTCCTGCAAAACGTGCGACCCGTTGGGAGATTCGCGACCCGTTGAGAGCTCTTCTGCAGTTCAGAAAAGCAACGTGCGCGACCTGTTGAGAGGCCTGCGAGACCCGTTGAGCTGTCTTGCTGCAAACATCAAGAAAATTGCACAATCTTCCTCCAAGTCATCAAATTTTTTCAAGGTAGGCTCTTTACACATCATTTTTGTGGTTGGTGATGGATGTAAGCCCTCATGCTATGATTTTAACCTCAAATCTTGCAAATGAATAGACTTATATGGCTGCAATATTAATGAGCAAACTATGCTAGGGTTTATGGTGTTTCAAGCTGTTTTTCCCTTTAGTTGGTTTCCTTGCCTTCCCTTTTTCCCACACTCATATGTACATTTCTTTTCCCCATGATCATTTTATAAATGAAATACAAATCCCCTTCCCATCCCTAAATCACTAAAACTGAAAACCCTACCCCTCTCCCAAAGCATCAAATCACAAAAATGAAAACCCTAATTCCCCTCTACCATATGCATGTGTAAATAACAAAAATGTTGGTAAATATGT
>APFE031600388.1:0-15812 GCA_000404065.3 Pinus taeda | reverse complement strand
TTGGAAGAATGGTAGTTTTCACCTGGGCGGGGTCGAGTTTGAGAATCATGTATCCGTAGCTGAAGTCGTTTCCCCCGATCTCTATTGTGTATATCCCTCTCTTGAACGCTTTAGCAGTTGGGAGATTGCTTAGAGAACCTGTATTAACATTCCATCAATTCTCGGTTCAATACCCATTACTATTACTATTTAGATTAAGTACAAATACTACCTACCGTTCGCCTTGATGGTGGCGAGAACCTGCTGCTTGAAAACCTTGAATTCATTGAGCTGAACGGTGAGAGAGATGGGAACGATGAAGGAATCGTTACGAGCAGTGGCACCGGCCGCAGCAAAGTTGGCTCCACCCCTGAAATTTGAACCCACGGACTGCAAATATGGACTCAGAAACGGTAATCCCAGTGCCTCGGCTGCAACATCGATAATTTTCGTCATCAAATATATGTTGCAGCAAACAAAGATCAGTAGGAACAACAAATGACATAGTAACTGGAATTAATTAACGTACCGAAGAAATCTATGGAGAGTCTTCCGTCGCTGTATCTGCCTGTGGGTTTGCCGAAGAATTTTTCTCCATAGGGAGGATACTCCGCAGCCTCGTTATAGGGGAACACAAAGTGGACGGCACCCGTATCGGAGGTTGAATCCCCGAAATTAAATATGGCCGGGTAATTACAGCGAGCTTGAGACAATATTGGAAGAATAGCCATAGCCGCAAGTATGCCCATTAAATAACATTTAGTCCCGCGCTGCAGCTCCATTGATAATCTGCTCAGACAGCGATTACTGTTAAGGGTACTGGAATGAAGAAGGGTAATGGAATGAAGAAGAATGAATGCAGTTCCCCAAGAAAGTTGTGTGAGCATTCCGAACTGTGCTCATGTCGATATTGAACGCGGAGGCATTCGAATCTTCGCCCCATCTCATCATCTGCGGTCTGCTACAAAGGCGTGTTTCAAAATCATAAAAAATTTGGAAGACCTTCGGACTTTTGGAAGGCGTGTTTCAAAATCATAAAAAATTTGGAAGACTTTCTTTTCAAGGTGAGTCACTGTTCCAATTTGTTACGAGTTAATTTTATAAATAATATCGAGCTTACTTACTGTTCCCGTGAGTTAATTGATGTAATGCAATAAAATTTGGTAAGATAAGACAAACATGTAATGACATAAAATTTGGTAAGATAAGACAAACATATAATAACATAAAATTTGGTAAGATAAGACAAACATATAATAACATAAGATAAGGCTGTCCTAGATTCCTTCGGATTTTATTGGGAATCTAAAATAATATTTCACACGTATTGTCTGGGTAAACCCCTGGATGAGTGGAGGCCTAGGGATTCGATTGTCGAAGTCAATAATTATATTCTAAAAGGTTAACGTAATTGGATTAGATTCCTTGGGATTTTATGGGAATCTAAAATAATATTTCACACGGATTGTCTTGGTAAACCCCTGGATGAGTGGAGGCCTAGGGATTCGATTGTCAAAGTCAATAATTATATTCTAAAAGGTTAACGTAATTGGATTAGATTCGTTGGGATTTTATTGGGAATCTAAAAGGTTAACGTTTAGGTTTGGGACGAATTTGAATGTCGCTGCCGCCGACTAAGTCTCAACGCCACATATCTGTTCGTTTTCGGGGTTTGTATAATATGATCTCGAGTCGTTTTGCTTTTATCGATATTTTTTTTTGTAAAACACGATTTATTTCTCGTTTTTTTTGTTATTTTTTTTATTTATATATTGATATTTTAATTTTTTGTTTGTTTGTTAAGTTGAGGAAAGCATGCATATTCTTTCTTTATAATTATCTTTTTAGGAGGAACATGTATTTATATATTATTATTATTAAATTTTTTGTTTGATTGTTAAGTTGATGAAAGCATGCATATTTTCTCTTTATATATTATTTTTTTTGGAGGAAAAACATGCTCTAACCATTAAAGCATGGTTTACCTATTCTACTTATTTTATATAAAATACATATATATTTTTGGGTAGTTTATGGAACAAAAATTAATGTTAGTTATATTTATGAAAACTCACTTGTGTTAAGTTGAGTTGGTTATCTTTCATGTGGAAATGATCCTAAGGAAGTTTGTTAATTCCATTGAGACTAAAGCTAGAGTGGGGAGGATAATAGTGACTTCTACCTACCACCTGAGCTGTAAGTTGACATATTTTATACTAACAATTGCACCTAGAGGTGCAAAGGAACACATATAGGAGTGGGATGAATGTGGAAGGAAACTCTGGCCTTGATTTACATATGAACCTACGAAATGGCAAGGTTGACCATGGCTAAACATTGTGACCATGTTTGACCATGTTTAAGCTTGCCTGACCATGTTTACTATGGTTAAATATGGTCAATTTATGGTTGATCATGAACATGGTAGTCCATTCTTTTGCATTGAAACATAATACGATGATTAGATAGAGTTTTTAGTGCATTCTCTATACTTCGGTGGCATGTTCTTGTAGTGATATTTCATTCCACATTTATATTTGGCCTGTCTTTAATTTTTTTTTTCTTTTTCTTCCATTCATTTGCCAGAGGCAAGAGTTAGTTTTTGGTGAGCATTTATAGTTGGAAAGAAGTGAGGGAACTAAATTCAACAACCTTTCTAGGGAAACTATAAATACAAAGTTTTAGTGTTTCATTCAAAGTGATTGTGCTACTTTAAAGTTACGTGATAAAAATAAAAATATGAAAAAATAAAACTTCTCGACAAACAAATTATTACTGATGTAAAAAACCATGTGAAATGTTCACATGAAGAATAAAATAGAAACCCAACAAAGTAGCCACTCAAGTTATCCTTTAGTGGAAGCAACAAAATGAGAGTTAAACAAAGGCATAGAGCAACAATAGTTTTAAATGACATCTAGAAGTAAGTTACCAACAATCAGATATTCTAACTATCGTAAAAGCCACTAGAAAGATTGACATATATATTTTAAGATGGAAAAAACAATAACGAACCAACATAGTAGACGAACAACAATGCTCTCCCATCCTAAATAGCCGTGGAATTCTAAGTGAATACAAGTTTTTGATGGAAAGAGAATATGTTAAGAAAACCTTTGCATTCCTCAACCAACATGTTTAAGCTTCAAGTAACAGGTATACATAAATAGGGAGGCTTGGTAGACATAAGATGCTAGGCATGTAGGATATGTTAAGTACATGTAGGATTCAAAGTCTAGGCAAGGGTAAAGATTATCTCAAGACTTTTTGCGAAATAGACAGAAGCTTCAAATCTATTCAGATACAAAATATGATCCATAGGTATAAAAATGATAGAATAACACAAAATAGTAAATATAGAAGGAAAAATCCTAGTTATCTGAATTGCAAAGTTGGAAGCTTTGCAAAAACTTAGAATTTTAGCTGGATTAAAATAAATGAAAATGATGTAAGCCAAATTAAGATCAATTTACAAAAGCCTTTAAACTCTATGTGGCCATATGTTTTCCAAAGCAATTTCCTTTCATATCCCTTCTGTAAGCACCTCTTAATTTGAGGTTTCTAACTTGGGGTGATGCCACATATACCTCTAGCCATGTTAAGTAGGGAAAAATGAACCAATTTTGTTTTCCTTACTTGTATATGAAAACTATGGGAGGGGGTGGGGGACAATTGCTTCCTGTACTAGAAATTGTAAGTAATTTAAGCCAACTTCTAACATTTTTCCTACAAATAAATGTAGCTCCTTAACTTCATAGGAAGAATGCAAACTATTTCGACAATTGGTAAAGTATAGTGTGATATTTCTCCCAAAGACCAAGATTAAATGATGTGGATGTTTCCAATCTATTCATTTTCATGTCCAAATATGAAATCCCTATGTTCACAGTTATATTATTTGGTATTATTCCATTGAAATTATTATTGTTGATAATCACTCTTCTTAAAGAAGGACAAAGCCAAACCTCCTTCAAAAAGGTTTCCCCCAACGTGTAATACCATCAAATTTCCTCCTACAAAGAGATGTGGGGGTATTGTGCCATCAAAATGATTCCTTGTCAAATCCAAGAATTTCAATCTACTCTTCATTGCAAGTTAAACTAGAACTTCTGTGACAAGATAATTTTCCACATGACTGAAGAAATGTAAATGTTGCAGGCTTGTAATCAACACACATATTTTTCTACTTAGATCACTATCGTATAGGTCATGCTCCTTAAAAAGGATTAGGTTACCAATTTCCCGCGAAGTCGATCCCACAAAGCTATTGTTGAACAAATTAAGCTTTCTTAGATTTTCCAATCAACCAAGCTATGGAGGGATTACACCATGCAGTGAGTTATTATGGAGCTAGACATCATACAAACAAATATAATTACTAAGCTCACTGAGAATTATCCTTGTAAGCCTATTGTAGTATATCTATATCAAACTAAGTTGTTGTAATATCACTAACGAAGAGGGTATGGAGCCACAACAATGGTCATGAGAAAGGGTGAGGTCTGTGATATTGCCACAAAAGCCTAACTCTGCAGGTATACATTCATCTAACTGTTATTCATCCAAAGTAAGGGCGATCAAATTGAGTAGATTACCTAAGATTTTAGGGATGATCTGTATGAGATTATTTCCGTTAAGGGAGAAATTTCCGAGATAGTGTAATTCCCCTAAGGTTGAAGGTATAGTTCCTTGTAGTTGATTGCATAGAAGATAAATATTAGCAAATCCAAAAAAAAATATCCAAATTATGCTTACTAATTTATGAATAGGAATTCACTATATTTTCTAAGGAAAGTTTGATGTAGGGATATCCCACCATTTATAGAAGGGATGAACGTACAAGTGAATGTAATCAAGATGTAGTTATTAGAAAATTTAATGAATGGGTCTATTGTTTTTGTCCTTTATCATCTAATTTCCCCCCTTCATCTGTTTCATGTCTTTATTTACCTTTTTCCGCATTGAGATTTTTAGCTACTTTTATTTTTATTTCATTTTCAATTCTAATTAATTAATTTTTATATTATGTAATCCTTTAATTAATTAATTATATTTATTATTATTTTATTATTTATTATTATTAATTTTTTTCCTTCAAACTATATTTTAATATTGTAAATTATTGATTTTAGTCTCTTTCACCGTTTTTAAAATATTCTTGACTTTTTCCTTTAATATTTCATTTTCTTGGTCAATAATAATAATAATAATAATTAATTAATTGATGATGATGAATAATTTAATATTGCGGAGGCAGAGGAATTGCTCATATGTCATATCCCTCCTATATGATTATAATAAATAAAAAAAACACCCCACGATAAAATTTTCTTTTCTATTTACATGGAATGTGAAATTAGCCGGAAACTAAAGTTTGGCACATCTTTTGGTGACATGTTAATTATACAACATATGTTCATTACGCAATCAATTACTGGCGACTTTACGTTTGCATTAACGTTTCACCCAACACCGTGGATTTAATTGAACCCATACATCATATGGTACTGAACCATATGGCGGATCCTATTACCGCGTACCAAATGCATGCGATAAAGCCATGTGGCCCTTTCTGATATTGCCATCCGTCGATCTCATCGCGGATCGCGAGGGTAGGTCTGGCATTGAATGTCTTAAGATGGGATTAAGTCCTCGGGATGCTGATAGAAATCCACGGAGGGGATTCATTCCCGCCTTCTACCGGTGGCTCCTCACGGTTTTACTCCTCCTGCCTCGGCTAGGGTTCTCATTTGCTCCTTCCGCCGAGAGGTCACTCCGGGGAGCTCTGTTCGCGCAACATTCGAACATATGCCTACTACTCAGGTAACTCCGCCCTCGAACGTAGTCTGGTGCCAATGGAACTCTGAAGCTAGTTGATTATTCCTCGTTCCATTTTATCAGGTTACAGTGTGCCTAATTATAATGCTTTTGTTATTCTTTTCTGGTAGTAGATTTTGCCGATTAAGAACTCGATTCTCTAACCAAGTTTGTCTGTGGTATGATGGAAACAGGTTTGGCTTTCGGCGTGGTAGCGAGACTATACATTCATGGATTCTCTAGATGCTCCTACCTAAGGTAAGAGCTCTACCTTTAGAAAAATAGTAGCGTTTACATGCCGAATATTTGATACTCTTCCCTTTCCTGATCAGGGTTGCGTTTTTCCATGGATGGGTCTTGTTTACTTTCGACTATGATGACTTCCACAGTCGATATGAAGGCCTTTGTTGTTACACTATTACCGGCTTCCAGTCATGGGTTTTTACCTTAGGGTTTTCTGTTTAAATTAAGGGCTATTTGTATTTAATAAACCTCTGAGTACTGGACGCGCCTTTTATTTTGTAAAGGTTTATTTGTCTGCCACGAATCCATGGAATTCGATTCGGCCCACCTGCACAGTTAAATGTCAATGACTGAGTTTTTTCCTTCAAATATTCATGTGTATATGTGGAGTTTGCACTACGCCGAGAGGAACTTGCCTCTGAGCATATATGGGTTTTCTTTATATAGTTCGCATGTACTTTATTTTCATTCATACGGCTCACATATGAATTATTTCCTTTCATGTGTGTATGTGGAATTAGCACTACGCCGAGAGGAACTTGCCTCTGAGCGTATATGGGTTTTCTTTATATAGTTCACATGTGCTTTGTTTCCCTTATACAGTTCGAAAATGAATTAATTTCCTGAGTGTTCATTCTCAGTGTTTACTGTTGCTTCTACTTTTCAAATAGGAAATTCTCATTTCAGCGATGTTATTCATCTTGTTACTTCTATGGCTTATATCTGATTAATTGCAATATATATATATATATTTATGCCTGTTATTTCTCATAGACGGCCATATGCCGAATGTAAACCTTGCACAGGAATTCTTCATATTTAGACTAGGGTATTATGAGTTGGTATGGAATACGTTTTCTTTTAAAGAACTGTTCGACAACTTTCTAGTTTTATATTCGCGGTGTGTTTACCTCCTGTTACTCTTGAGGAGTTTCATTATTCGGTTTGAATATATATATTTTCTTTTAAGTTCTGCATGAAATGTCGACCCTTTTATGGCGGCGCCGTCCCGATAGCTGGGTTATTTCATACCTATGAATGCCGTGGAGTCATAACCATTTATTCGTGGCACTGTTGTACAATGTACTGTATCTTTTCTTGGTAGAGGAAACATGAAGTCGTGTTCACTGTAATTGTTTCTTTTAAAGAGTTTATTTGTCATTATAAAAACGAGGGAGCAGTCTCACCTCGAACCCTGTATGCTAATATTGGTTTTATGCAACTCGTTCCTTATTATTTTCCATATTCTTTGCTGAAATTGGAACCCTACAAATCAAGTTTACAGTGCCTCTCATAACCAACGGTCTGTATCTGAAGGAAGACTAGGTATGGCAATAGCCTACCCAAACTTCCCAACGTCTTTTCGCTAAGCAAGTTAATAATTTTAATCCCTCTGAATGTCTGAACTTTCCGTTTTAAGTTAAATAGGAAGACTAAGTCTTCTTAGTCTTCTGGCCATCTAACCACCAGCACCCTACTCATTCAAGAATATTATATCTAACTTAGGTTTTATCACCTTAGGTAGAAGCTCTTCTTCTATTGAATGTGATCCTTCTATTATTCAATAGACTGGCTCTACTGTAACAGCGTTTCAATAACAACTACTGTTATCTACTATTGCAAGATTGTCAATTCTTCCTGTAATTAAAACTATAATAATAGTATGTACCTGCACTGTGGAGATTACTCCTGATCGCTTGTTTTCCACCCAACCACGAGATTAGTCGATACAGACTAATCTCCCCCCAAGCTCATTTGCCAGGCCATTGCCTCAACAAACTGTCACGCACTTTCCGTGCCTGTGCTATCTGGTCATCACCAGACATTAGCACCTCCTTTTCTCTTTTGTCTTTCTGCTATCTTTTCTTTCTTGTCTTTCCCCCGCCTGTTCCTTAACAGCTCGGGTCTTTCCTTTTCCATCCTTTTATGGAAGGATAGGGAAACAGTTAGGGTTTTGTTCCCCCCCTTCTTGGTAACTGTTTCTTTACATATTTATACATATGTGTTTAAAAGAAAATCAATCCAGCAGAAAAGTAACAATAACTTCCTTATCAAAGTTACCATTTGTAATTAATTTAATTCAGTTCCAGTTTTGGAATTCATAATGTTTTCACCATGATAAAGAAGTAATAATCTCTGTTTTACATTTTTCCTATAATGGTAAAAAAAACAGAGAATTTATTCACATAATTATTCGGTCATCACATCTCCTCCCCGTGAGATTGGACACCGTCCCGGTGTCTTTCAGCTACGAACAGCGCTGGATAAGTTCTTCTCATCAACTCTTCGTCCTCCCAAGTGGCTTCCTCAGGTCCATAGTGTCGCCACTGGACCTTAACTTGGGTAATAGCTCGTTTCTGCAGCTGCACTTCTCTCCGGTCGAGGATGTTCAGAGGTTCGACCACAACCTCTCCTTCCGGTTCGACCTGCATTACACAATTTCAAATTAGTTTTTTCCTTCTAATAACAATTTCAACAGTTTACTACAACAATAGCTACTACCTGGATGTCCCGCCATTGAATCACATGCCTAGGATCATAGACATATTTCTTGATTATTGAAACATGGAACACGTTGCGGACTCGAATGTGGCTCGGCAAAGCGAGCTGATATGCCACTGGGCCAATCCTTGCCAGGATCTGGAAGGGTCCACAGTATCGGGGTGCCAATTTGGCACACCGGCTCCATTGTAAGGTACTCCTTTTAGTTTGGATTCTGATATACACGTGATCACCGACCTGATATTCCTTAAATCTTCTTTTCCGATCAGCGAAATTTTTCTGTCTGTCTTGAGCAGCCTTCAAATTCACACGCACCTTTTTCACCATTTCTTCCATTTCTTTAAGCATCTCAGGTCCCAAGCTCAGTTTATCCTCGGGCCCTCCCCAATTAGAAGGTGTTCGGCATTTTCGACCGTACATAACCTCAAAGGGGCTCATCTGTGTAGAGGTGTGATATCCATTATTATATGCGAATTCTACTAGATGTAGATATTCTTCCCACAACGTGGGTTGTGGCATCACGAATGCCCGTAGCATATCTTCCACCAATTGGTTAACTCGTTCAGTTTGTCCATCGGTCTAGGGATGGTATGCTGTGCTGAAATTTAGTTGAGTTCCTAAATCAGCGAACAGTGTTCTCCAGAAGGCTGATGTGAATTTCACATCGCGATCAGAAATTATCGTTTTTGGAAGTCCATGAAGCTTAAACACGTTTTGCATAAAAATGTGAGCAATTTGTGGGGCTTTGTACGTGGATTGTACTGGTATAAAATGTGCAGGTTTGCTTAGTTTATTCACTATTACCATAATGGAATCATTGCCCTTTTTTGTCTTAGGTAACCCTGTAATGAAGTCCATGGAAATAATTTCCCACTTCCATTCTGGAATCGGTAAGGGTTGTAGCAGTCCTGCTGGGTGCTGGTGTTCGGCTTTAATCTGCTGACATTCTAAGCATCGTGATAAATACTTAGCAATGTCCTTCTTCATTCCTGGCCAAAAATACTCTTTTCGAATGGCAGTAATCATTTTCTGATATCCTGGATGCCCTGCATAATGGCTGACATGGAATTCATCCATAATCAGATTTTTAATTTTGTCTTGATCAGGTACATATAATCTTTGTTTGAAATGTATCATTCCATCATTATTCAACTTATAATCTGATTGGTCTGTCAAGCTAGTAGGTTGCTGTAGTTGCAGTTTTAACTACTGATAATTAACATCTTGTCCTGAAGCTTCTTTAACCATTTCCAAAACGGGGCTCTTCCACCCACTAACAGAGAATTCATACAACAGTTGTACTTTCCGGCTTAAAGCATCTGCTACTCGGTTTTCCTTCCCTTGTAAATGTTTTATCTCAAAATCAAAACCGCTTAGAAAGTCCACCCATCGTGCTTGTCGGGCGTTTAAGGTGGGTTGACTGAAATAATTGGTCAAACTATGATGGTTAGTGAGCAGCAAAAATTTCTTTCCCACAAGATAATGTCTCCACATTTTCAAGGCGTGGATGATAGCGGTCAATTCTAAATCATAAGCAGAATATTTCTGTTCATGCTCCTTCAATTTTCGAGATTCGTAGGCGACTACCCTACCTTCTTGCATTAACACTCCAGCGACTCCTTCTTTGCTTGCGTCTGTACATACTACGTAATATTTATCAGGATCAGCTATTCTTAAAAATAGGGGCCGTGGTGAGTAGATGCTTCAATTGTTCAAAACTCTTTTGGCAGTTTGGGGTCCAATGAAATGTTTTCCCTTTTTTCTACAATGAGGTAATGGGAAATGCAACTCTCGAGAACCCTTCTACAAATCTTCTATAATAACCAGCCAGACCCATAAAGGATCGAATATCTGCCACATCCTTTGGTACAGGCCAGTCCATTCCAATGAGAATATCATAGGAGCCAAGGGGAAGCACATTTAAGTCTGCCATTACTGGCTGTCCGGCTATGGTAAAGGAACAGTCCTTTATTTTAGCTCCCACTCGTCTTTTGGCCCCCGTAGCTAGTTGCACCAGCCATGGATTTTTGAATTTAGTGGATTGTAATTTACAGCGTTCTAATACTTTTGGGCTTACATAACTCAGTGTAGCCCCAGGGTCAATTAAAATAGATACAGTAAGGTTTGAGATATTACCTTCGAACTCGACCATAGTTGGCTGGTATTCCGCCTGACGGTCTTTCAACGCTGCATTAATCCTCGGTATACTGCGTCCCACTTCACCGACTATTGAGGCTTCATGAATCTGGGATAGCTGTTCCGTCCCTTTCCGTTATGGACAGTTTTTGATGTAGTGGGGTCCCCCACAACCCCAGCATTGTACCGGAGGTCTGGTGACCCCTTCATTGTCCAAGCGTATCTGCTGTCCGCTGCCTTTAGTTTCATTGTTAGGCCTAAATTTGGATGCAGGTCGGTTTGGAATTCTGCTGTGCGGACCTTTGCTATTCCCTTTACTTCCACTGTTGCGATTTCCTTTGTTGTTCCCCATTGGCTTAAAGCCCTTCCTTTCACTCCATTTCTTGCCGACTGCTTCTCCCTTTTGTCTGCTTTGTTGATAACAAATTCTGACCTTCCGAATTACTTCATCCATTGATTTGGGATTGTCAAATTCAATCCTTTCTCACATGTAGGGTGGTAAACTGCTCACAAATCTTTGTACTTTTGCCTTTTCTTCCCTTATATATGGAACGTAACGAAGCAGGGAAGTGAAATGAGTGATGAACTCGTCCATAGTCTGCTGTCCCAAACGTAGATCATGGAATTCTCTTGCCTTCTCATCGTAGAACCGCTCCGTTAGATATCTCTCCTTAAAATACCTTTGAAAATTATCCCAAGTGATGGTCTGCTCAGTAACTCCTTTGACTATCTTCACTTCCTCCCACCATAAGGTGGCCTTTCCTTGCAGTTGGAAAATAGCCAATCTAGCCTTAAGATTGTGATCATATTCATAGAGCTGAAAATATTTGTTCATATTAATCAACCATGCTTCGGCTTCTTCCTCTTGTTCTCCGTCAAAATGCGGGGGTTTAATTTTGCGAAATTCCCCTTGCAGTTCCATCCTTTATCTCTTCGAAGTTTGCTGTTCATTTACATTGTCAGAACGCTCCTCCTGCTCCTCCGAGCCTTCATGGGGCATAGGGTGATTCTGTTCCTCCGACATCCACTGCTGTTCGATACTAGGATTAACAGGTACTTGATTCTGTCGTTCAGATAAACTTTTCAATATTCTCTCTCGTTCCATAGTTAGCCTAGCATTGTCTTCCCGCAGTCTTGCCATTTCATTCTTCAGCTCCTGTACGGTTTCTAAGATAGCCTGATTTGTAGTTCTAGCCTCCTCCCCAAGCTGAACCCATAGTTCAGGATTACTTTCAAGTCCAGGTACAACAGGTCGTCGAGTGGTGTTGTCGGTTCTCCTCATCCTGTAAGTTTTGGGACTCTGAATCCTGTACTTATCAACATGAAACGAATGATAAGGAAAATTCAGGAACAAAAAAAATATGTATATATATATTCTTACCCAAAGGCCTCAGTTTTGTAACTGGGCTCTGATACCATATGTGATATCCCTCCTATATGATTATAATAAATAAAAAAAAACACCCCACGATAAAATTTTCTTTTCTATTTACATGGAATGTGAAATTAGCCGGAAACTAAAGTTTGGCACATCTTTTGGTGACATGTTAATTATACAGCATATGTTCATTACACAATCAATTACTGGCGACTTTACGTTTGCATTAACGTTTCACCCAACACCGTGGATTTAATTGAACCCATACATCATATGGTACTGAACCATACGGCGGATCCTATTACCGCGTACCAAATGCATGCGATAAAGCCAGGTAGCCCTTTCTGATATTGCCGTCCGTCGATCTCATCGCGGATCGCAAGGGTAGGTCTGGCATTGAATGTCTTCAGATGGGATTCAGTCCTCGGGATGTTGATAGAAATCCACGGAGGGGATTCATTCCCGCCTTCTACCGGTGGCTCCTCATGGTTTTACTCTTCCTGCCTCGGCTAGGGTTCTCATTTGCTCCTTCCGCCGAGAGGTTGCTCCAGGGAGCTCTGTTCGTGCGGCATTCGGACATATGCCTGCTACTCAGGTAACTCCGCCCTCGAACGCAGTCTGGTGCCAATGGAACTCTGAAGCTAGTCGATTGTTCCTCGTTCCATTTTATCAGGTTACAGTGTGCCTAATTATAATGCTTTTGTTATTCTTTTCTGGTAGTAGATTTTGCCGATTAAGAACTCGATTCTCTAACCAAGTTTGTCTGTGGTATGATGGAAACAGGTTTGGCTTTCGGCGTGGTAGCGAGACTGTACATTCATGGATTCTCCAGATGCTCCTACCTAAGGTAAGAGCTCTACCTTTAGAAAAATAGTAGCGTTTACATGCCGAATATTTGATACTCTTCCCTTTCCTGATCAGGGTTGCGTTTTTCCATGGATGGGTCTTGTTTACTTTCGACTATGATGACTTCCACTGTCGATATGAAGGCCTTTGCTGTTACACTATTACCGGCTTCCAGTCATGGGTTTTCACCTTAGAGTTTTCTGTTTAAATTAAGGGCTATTTGTATTTAATAAACCTCTGAGTACTGGACACGCCTTTTATTTTGTAAAGGTTTATTTGTTTGCCGCGAATCCATGGAATTCGATTCGGCCCACCTGCACAGTTAAATGTCAATGACTGAGTTTTTTCTTTCAAATATTCATGTGTATATGTGGAGTTTGCACTACGCCGAGAGGAACTTGCCTCTGAGCGTATATAGGTTTTCTTTATACAGTTCGCATGTACTCTATTTTCATTCATACGGCTCGCATATGAATTATTTCCTTTCATGTGTGTATGTGGAATTAGCACTACGCCGAGAGGAACTTGCCTCTGAGCGTATATGGGTTTTCTTTATACAGTTCGCATGTGCTTTATTTCCCTTATACAGTTCACAAATGAATTAATTTCCTGAGTGTTCATTCTCAGTGTTTACTGTTGCTTCTACTTTTCGAATAGGAAATTCTCATTTCAGCGATGTTATTCATCTTGTTACTTCTATGGCTTATATCTGATTAATTGCAATATATATATATTTATGCCTGTTATTTCTCATAGACGGCCATATGCCGAATGTAATCCTTGCACAGGAATTCTTCATATTTAGACTAGGGTATTATGAGTTGGTATGGAATACGTTTTCTTTTAAAGAACTGTTCGACAACTTTCTAGTTTTATATTCGCGGTGTGTTTACCTCCTGTTACTCCTGAGGAGTTTCATTATTCGGTTTGAATATATATATTTTCTTTTAAGTTCTGCATGAAATGTCCGCCCTTTTATGGCGGCGCCGTCCCGATAGCTGGGTTATTTCATACCTATGAATGCCGTGGAGTCATAACCATTTATTCGTGGCACTGTTGTACAATGTACTGTATCTTTTCTTGGTAGAGGAAACATGAAGTCGTGTTCACTGTAATTGTTTCTTTTAAAGAGTTTATTTGTCATTATAAAAACGAGGGAGCAGTCTCACCTCGAACCCTGTATGCTAATATTGGTTTTATGCAACTCGTTCCTTATTATTTTCCATATTCTTTGCTGAAATTGGAACCCTACAAATCAAGTTTACAGTGCCTCTCATAACCAACGGTCTGTATCTGAAGGAAGACTAGGTATGGCAATAGCCTACCCAAACTTCCCAACGTCTTTTCGCTAAGCAAGTTAATAATTTTAATCCCTCTGAATGTCTGAACTTTCCGTTTTAAGTTAAATAGGAAGACTAAGTCTTCTTAGTCTTCTGGCCATCTAACCACCAGCACCCTACTCATTCAAGAATATTATATCTAACTTAGGTTTTATCACCTTAGGTAGAAGCTCTTCTTCTATTGAATGTGATCCTTCTATTATTCAATAGACTGGCTCTACTGTAACAGCGTTTCAATAACAACTACTGTTATCTACTATTGCAAGATTGTCAATTCTTCCTGTAATTAAAACTATAATAATAGTATGTACCTGCACTGTGGAGATTACTCCTGATCGCTTGTTTTCCACCCAACCACGAGATTAGTCGATACAGACTAATCTCCCCCCAAGCTCATTTGCCAGGCCATTGCCTCAACAAACTGTCACGCACTTTCCGTGCCTGTGCTATCTGGTCATCACCAGACATTAGCACCTCCTTTTCTCTTTTGTCTTTCTGCTATCTTTTCTTTCTTGTCTTTCCCCCGCCTGTTCCTTAACAGCTCGGGTCTTTCCTTTTCCATCCTTTTATGGAAGGATAGGGAAACAGTTAGGGTTTTGTTCCCCCCCTTCTTGGTAACTGTTTCTTTACATATTTATACATATGTGTTTAAAAGAAAATCAATCCAGCAGAAAAGTAACAATAACTTCCTTATCAAAGTTACCATTTGTAATTAATTTAATTCAGTTCCAGTTTTGGAATTCATAATGTTTTCACCATGATAAAGAAGTAATAATCTCTGTTTTACATTTTTCCTATAATGGTAAAAAAAACAGAGAATTTATTCACATAATTATTCGGTCATCACATCTCCTCCCCGTGAGATTGGACACCGTCCCGGTGTCTTTCAGCTACGAACAGCGCTGGATAAGTTCTTCTCATCAACTCTTCGTCCTCCCAAGTGGCTTCCTCAGGTCCATAGTGTCGCCACTGGACCTTAACTTGGGTAATAGCTCGTTTCTGCAGCTGCACTTCTCTCCGGTCGAGGATGTTCAGAGGTTCGACCACAACCTCTCCTTCCGGTTCGACCTGCATTACACAATTTCAAATTAGTTTTTTCCTTCTAATAACAATTTCAACAGTTTACTACAACAATAGCTACTACCTGGATGTCCCGCCATTGAATCACATGCCTAGGATCATAGACATATTTCTTGATTATTGAAACATGGAACACGTTGCGGACTCGAATGTGGCTCGGCAAAGCGAGCTGATATGCCACTGGGCCAATCCTTGCCAGGATCTGGAAGGGTCCACAGTATCGGGGTGCCAATTTGGCACACCGGCTCCATTGTAAGGTACTCCTTTTAGTTTGGATTCTGATATACACGTGATCACCGACCTGATATTCCTTAAATCTTCTTTTCCGATCAGCGAAATTTTTCTGTCTGTCTTGAGCAGCCTTCAAATTCACACGTACTTTTTTCACCATTTCTTCCATTTCTTTAAGCATCTCAGGTCCCAAGCTCAGTTTATCCTCGGGTCCTCCCCAATTAGAAGGTGTTCGGAATTTTCGACCGTACATAACCTCA